>JAOUZG010013957.1:0-14183 GCA_026289955.1 Argiope argentata | reverse complement strand
TTATCGCCTTCCAATTTTAAGAGAAATATTTAAGATATATACATTTCTTCTTTGTATATTTACTTTATGTATCACACGGCGAAAATTTAAAATTATTTTCAAAGCCTTTTGCTAGTTCAATAACCCCAATCATTCGACCAATTCTGACAATTTTTATTTCCTATTAAATCTTTTGTTCAATAGATATGTCATCAATGATCGTCTACTATTTATAACTTTCCATTTTCAAAAGAAAAAAAAACGTTTTTTTTTTACTGTGTTATCATTGTGCATTAAATTCCTACCATCCCCTATGTGGTCCTAAGATGCATGAATTACTTAATCAAGTTAATTTCTTTATTTTCTTTTGCCTCTTGGAGATCTTTTTGAGAAATTATGAAAATTAAGTATCAATCGTTGCGGATGGGTACGATTTGCTTTCTTTCGGCATTATATTTATTTCAATTCCTGCTGTTAGCTCACACTCCCCCTATATATATCTTGTTCAAATTTTCCATCTTTAATAAAATACTTTTTATTCATCCAATCAAGTTCAAGTATCTTTTTAAAACCTTGTAACGTATAACATTTGACGTTAATAGAGATTTTTTAAAATATTAATTTATTATTTTTTTATTAATTAAAAACTTTCATTACAAAAATTCGACTTCATTACTCCATCGCTAAATAAGTAACTAATTCAGTTTGTTCCCCCCCCCCCGGCAATAAAGTTAGGGTTAACATGTTTTCAGCAGATTTTTTTTAAACGATTCGGTTTATTTTCGTAATGTTTGATTCATTTAAAATAAACATTGTAAATTACTCGGTTTTTTTAACTCCTTTTGAAGTACTTTTGAATTAAAATAAACACTGTAAATTAATCGGTTTTTTTTAACTCCTTTTGAAGTACTTTTGAATTAAAATAAACATTGTAAATTAATCGTTTTTTTAACTCATTTTGAAGTACTTTTGAATTAAAATAATTGAGAATAAATAAATTAGAAATTTCTAATTTGGTTTGCATTACCCAAATGATGTAGTAAAATCACGCATTTTGAGTAGTTACAATTGAATAATCAATAGGCGTTGAAAATCCAATGCTAGCAGAAATGTTTGATAAATTATTTATTGTAATTATAATTGACAGATCAGGATTGCCTGGTTGGTAAGCGTTAGTATCGCATCCCTTGGGCTCCGAGTTCGAACCCGCCAACCGAAGATTTTCCAAATGTGTGTGTGTGATGAACGTTACATCTGTCGTGATCACAAAATTCTCCATGTCGAGAGTGATACTACTGTGCGTACTGGAGAAGAAGTGATCGTTCTCTGTTCCAGATCTAAATTACGATCTATAGATGAATAAATGCAGCCCGTCCCATAAAAGGTTTTTTTGATGTATGTAAGCTAGAAGTCAGAATTTTGGACTCGGGTGCTCAAGGGTCCATATTCTCAAAAGTTATCGCACCCCTCTTTCCGTTGTAAAGCGGAACACGAGAATAAACACAATTATTGCAATTATTTAATAAAAAGTAACTAAAATAGTATTTTAATCTCAAGGCGACACTAGGCCCGGATAGCCTGGTAGGTTGGGCGCTGAATTCGTATCTTTTCGGTTCTGCGAGTTTGAACCCGCCAGTTGAAGAAAGTCCATGTGGGTGTGAAACCCCCATCAACTTCATAAATTAGAAAGGGGGGGGGAGGAAGCGAATAAATAGCAACAAACAAAAATAACAGTCCAGCCCCATATGTAGACAGGAAAATGGATAATTGCCATTATTATAAATATTTAATAAAAAGTAATTAAAATAAAAAAAATTCTTTGCTGACGTAAGAACGAATTGATTTTAAAAAATTGTTTTTTTATTACTTGTTTAAAATCTTCTTTCTCTGAGTGCTGAAAAACAAGACTTCTACAACACGCGAATGACTTTGGATAAAAAATTTTGGAGGCAAAACTTTACGAAAACCAGTTCTGTAATACGTGAAGTTAATAATTTATTGAAAGGAATATCATTAATTATGAGGCTTAAAATAGTTAAATGAATATTATAAAAAGGCATAAATATAGTTCTTAAAATTTTAATTAAGCTGATTTATGTTTTTAAATTGTTCTGGTAAGTCATATGTAAAAAAATCCAGTTCTTTCTGTTATATATATAATAAGCTGACAATAGAAAGTGCCAGAAATTTATACTTGAGGTGAATTTCGCTTAATGATTTCTCTATGAGCCTGTACTGCGGTCATAAGGTTATACCTATAATTCTTTTGTTCGGCCTTTTTTTTACAATTGGTTTCTATATATATACTTCCACAACGTTATTAAAATTATTGAATTTGTGCATTTTAGTAATTGCATTTGTTGTTCTTGTTGACTGGTGACGTATTTCCTTTTAAAATTTTTTCTTTCTATTACTTATTTTGGATTTTGCTGTTGAATTTTTTATGTATTTATCCTTATTGTGAAGAGATAGAAATAAGGCAATAATAGGCGCCGCTCCGAAAATATTTTAAAAAGTATTACTTCTTCTTTTATCAATACGGTTGTTATATAATTACATAAATTTGATGAAGTGTAATTTGTTTTCCTACAATAAATCTGACATCCTACACAATTGTGCAAAAGATTTCAAATCATTGTTACAACAGGCATATTTCTTTCATAATTGAAAGTAATTGCTTACACCGGTTATTGCTTCTAAATAAGGAGACTGTTACCTCTTACGCTAGTTTTCGAGAGTTTTCTAACTATGCTGGCAAATATTTCTAAAATTTATACATCATAACTTCTCTGAAATACCATTATCACTATCTCTTCATGAAATTCCTATACCTATATAGTTTGATTCTTTTACCATGCCTATGGACATTATCGACAAAAGTAAAGAAATCTTTTCTTGTAAGCAATTAAAATTTCAAATACGGTTCTAAAATATTAAATTTTCTTAATTAATTTGTGAAACTGTTGGGGATTCCAACAAAACAAGATGCTTATTCCTTTATTGAATCCATCGACATGAATAATTATTTAAAAAAACTTTCATTGATTGTTATTTCCACTCTTAGCGATCATTAACAAGAGAAAGAAAATGGAATGTTGTAAGTTACATAAACGCAACGTATGTTTTGCAAGTTTAATTTTACTTATTTAACACATCAATTACTTTTCCACGGTCAATTTTATGAAAGGATGTAAGTACAATTAAAACTTTTGTGAATTACATTGCCTGATAAAAATAGCAAATATAGCAGTAAATAAATAGTGTTTTCTTTTTAAGAATGGCAAAAATTAGATAATTAATTTACGTCTACTATTTTTTTTTAAGAATATTAAACATTATAAACGTTTCGAAATTTATGAGGAATAAAATATTCCAGAATAATATTTTAAAAGAATCGTTTGTTTGTTCCAGTTGCTTCAGAATATTTTTGAAGATGGCAATTTCATTAAATGTGCACACAAAATAATGGGAAAAGATGGGGAAAAACTCGCAAAAAAATGTTGATAACTTTAATAAATTTTACAAACACTTTAAAATCAATAGAATAATCTAAAATTTTAAAAATAATTTTTTAATAAGGAGCATTTAATCTAAGTTTAACCTGGTATATTTCATGAGGTTAAAATTTCATCATTTTGAAGCATTTAAGAGCGGAGATGCCATTATTTTTCAATGAAAAATAATGATTTAAAACATTTAATTTTGATAAAATTGTATGATGAGAGTTTCTGTACTTAAAATACCTAGAAAAAATTAAGCAACAAGCTCTCTGTTTATATTTACATTGTGTAACAATTATCAAAGCGTTATTATCAGCGATCGGGGTCTAACCCCGAAGTCAGATGGTTTCTAGGAATAGCAACCCATATACTATTCCTAGAAACCATCTGACTTTTGCAGCTGTACAAAATAAACGAAAGCAATAAAACGACATGAATGAGCGGTAATTTGCTCACACCCCTGGATCTGTTGGCCTCCTATGAAGAATAGGAGGGGAAGAAAAATCCTTTAGCACTCTTCTAGAAAACCGATGCGCTTTTACTATAGATTACTAGTTCCGCTTCCCACGCTTTACAGAAGTTTCACACGTATAATAAAACAATTAATGCCCTGGCGTCAGAATTGTTTCTTTAACATGAAAAGTTTTTCAAAATTTTTGTTAAATCTTATATAATTTTTATTTGCCGTTTTTCAAAAAATTATATAATTTATATAATTTTTATTAATCTTATATAATTTTTATTATTAAATCAGTTACCTCGTATGCCAGTTTTCAAGAGTTTTCAAACTATGCTGCCTAATATTTGTAAAATTTACTTCATTGAAATACCATTATCACTGTATCTTCATTAAATTCATTTACTTATACAGTTTGAAACTTTTACCATGTCTATGGAGATAATCGACAAATATAAAGAAATCTTTTCTTATAAGCAATTAAAACTTCAAATACGGTTCTAAAACATTAAATTTTCTTAATTAACTTGTGGAACTGTTGGGGATTCCTACCAAAATAAGGTGCTTATTGCTTTATTGAATTCATTGACATGAATAATTATATAAAAACGTGTTCAACGATTGTTATATCCACTTATAGCGGCCATTAATAAGAGAAATAAAAAGGAATGTTGCAAAGTTACATAAGTGAAAATATGTTTTACAAGTTTAATTTCACATATTTAAGACATCAATTACTTTTCCACTTTCAATTTTATAAAAAGATGTAAGTACAACTGAAACTTTTGAGAATTACCTTGCTTGATAAAACTAGAAAATATAGCAACAAATAATTAGTGTTTTCTTTTGCAGAATGGACGAAAATTAGAAAATTAATTTATGTCCATTGTATTTTTTAAAGAATACTAAACATTATAAAAGTACAGAAATTTATGAGGAATAAAATATATTGCAGTATAATATTTTAAAAGATTCGTTTGTTTGTTCAAGCTGTCTTTTGATATTTTTGAAATTATCAAAATCATTGAACGTGTACACAAAATAATGAAAAAAAATGGGGTGAAAATCTCAAAAAAATGTGGATAATTTTAATAAATTTACCTGAATTGAGATAAAATTATTTAAAGCTGTTGGTTAAGATTTTGTGATTAGAAGAATTGCCCTTCCCTTTCCACCTTTCATTCGATTTGTTTTCCCTAATATGATATTTGGAAGAAATGAGGATCATTATCATTTTATGATTTATATGCGTCAGAAGTAAGCGAAGAAACGTTTGACAAAAAATGGGGGCATCTTTGACAGAATCATAAAGTGTTCATTCAATACAAACCAAACAATCGTTTGGAAAGCTTTTGTGCTCCCAAATACTAAGATGTATTGTATGCTAAATCTCAAAATTATAGAGGGATCCATCCTCAAGAATATATGATATGTTGTGGAAAAGAATCATACGTGTTTGTGTTAATTCATTTAATTTGAATCCTCCTTGAAATTAAATTCTTATTTCTGAGGCAGAAAACTTAAAATCTGTAAATAATTTAAGTACAACTCATTCTCAATAATTGTACAAATATTATCAGCAGCTAAATCACCGTTAATATCTGTTTAATACATTGCAAAATTAATACTATCGAAATATTTATGATTTCCCATTTTGAATTTTCCTTTTTAATAAGCCGCAATAAAACAAAAAAAAAATGAATTTAAAGTTCAAAGCTCACTATCCTGTAAAGTTAAAAGTGAAGTTTTCTTTCGAATAACATTAAATATTTTGAAAAGTCATTTTTTAGTTAAAAACATTCATGCATGATTCCCAAACCCATTGGTTGTCCCGGATGTATGCTAAGGAATACAAGTGAATGGTCCGCTGCTTGCACAATGCCCTCAGATGAGACCGCACCAACAAACCGCAACAATAGATGAAACAATTTGTGAAGAAACTCGAGTGCATTGCAAGGGGCGCGGTTCCCTCTCCCCTGGAGATTATTCCGCCGAGTCGCACATTCGCCGGAGAAGAGATCTCCTCAGCTCGTGGCCGCCTGTTTCTTTCCTTTAAACGAGAATGGTGGGCGCGTGTATCTGTAATTCAATTGTTACTAAAAATGTATTTATCTCACAGAAGGTAAACATTTCCTCGTTATTCTTTTCCCACGATTCGCTGAATGGCAAAGACTGCCGCATCCTGTAAGGTGGGTGAAGAAAAGCAGGTATTTGCTTAAAGAATTTATTTTGCAGGATCATTTAATTTGCCGTAAAGCTCCTGTTTGAATTTTCTATTAAATTTTAAGCTATTAAATTGGATTATGTCATTTTATTTCTTAAATAGAATCGTTTTTATCTAAAAGGCCTATTGCTGACTATTTAGATTCCACATTTTCGCATGCTGTTCTGTGTATAAAAACATTTTGATTCTATATTTTTTGATACAATTAGACTAAGCTATTTGTTTCGGTTCTGCCTGATGCAAAATATCTATTTTCAAGTTTTTACCGTTTCAAGTCTACCGTAGTCTACTTTCGGAATATTCTACCCACACATTTCCAAATTGAAATTGAAATAATTTTTACTATTTGGCCATGGATATGACTTTCTATGCCTGATGTTATAGAATTAAACATATTTCTTTCTTTTAAAAAAAAATTCTATAAATTGTTTTTATGTATCGGCTTACTTTCTTAATCAAAAGCTTTTTTTCGATGTTAATATATTTTGCAATGTATAATTTTTTTGGAATATCATTGTAATTTACTGTTATAGTTTTTTTATTTATTCTCTTGTTATAATTTTTTATTAACTCTTTTATTGATTATTTTAATTTTTTTTTTTTTTGAAAAATGGATTTTTATTTAAAATTTGATCCTCCAGTGGACAATTTAAGATAAGCTAAAAAATATTTAGTTTTAAAACGAATAAACTATTTCATACATTTTTCCAAATATATTTAGAAGTAACAATCACAATATTTATTGCAACTCTCTTTCACCTCCTTCGATTATCTTACGTAAAGCAAATGGTTTCTTATACATTAGTATTCAATCAGTTTCTTTCTGTGAGCTTCCCCATTTTTTAATCCTTTTTTTTTTAAATTACGCACATGAATATGTATGTAGTACTAACTTGATAAAGCATAGTATGAGAATTCAAACTTTTAAATACCTTAAATAGAAACCGAAAAATCTATTTGATAAATCAACATGGTGTGTAATTTTCACCTCATCTTCAACAAAATGTAAACTTCCGCATGCTTCGAAACTATCTTCACTCTTCGAATGAACTCAAAATAAAATAAAAAGCCAAACCTCGACATCGAAAAAGTCGAGTTAAAGTGTCATTGATGATAGGATTTCATAGGGTCTTGGAAAAAAGAAAAGATTTTCAGTAAAAGTTTTGATTCACCAGATATTGGAAAATGAATGAATAAAATATTATCTTTTGATATACTGATCTAAAATTTCAGCAAAACAATGAAATGAAATGAGAATTCCATGAACAAAATTAATTTTGATTAATTAACTAATACATTGAATAAAATTAAACAATTCCTTTTATCTTTTCAAATATTTTTAAAAGCAACAGAAAATAATTTCATCTGCACATTTCTTCTTAAAAGGAAATTTTAATGTACCAATCTGAAAAATCTCGAACTTGGATATTGCGGTTACTAGGGAATTTTTATCAGTACTTCAAGTGCCGATTTTTATTATTTCTATTTCTGATACACCCTGTATAATACAATACAACATTCTTTGTATAAATGAGCTTTGTAAGAAAAGAAAAAAAAAGAGAAATATTAATAGTTTGAATTTGAACGAAATGTAATCTAGGAATTGTAAATGAACTTCATCAAATTTTATAAATAGTAAATGGTACTGATTAAGTTAATAATAATAGCTATTTTTAAGTCTATCTTCAATTATTTCTAGATAATCTTTAATGAGAAATGCTTTCACTCTAGGTTTTACTAAATTCTCTCCAAAAGCAACAAGGAAATTAATCGGCAAATCATGTTCATCGCCGAAGATTTATTGTTACGTTATTAGAGTAGCGGGTTCGGATTGAATATTGTTTTACTTGGGGACAGCACAAACAAATTTATTTACATATATTTACAAAATGATTTGATAAAGTAAAATTTCTTATAAACACAATCCAGCAGTCAACAATCCCTTACAGCGTAAATGCAAGCTTTACGCACAAAAAACACAGACTGCAAAACAGCTATCG
Source organism: Argiope argentata (assembly GCA_026289955.1). NCBI lineage: Eukaryota > Metazoa > Arthropoda > Arachnida > Araneae > Araneidae > Argiope > Argiope argentata. The sequence goes on along the minus strand of JAOUZG010013957.1, from coordinate 6,023 downwards.
TATAGCACAGTAAATAGTAAGTCACAGCGAGCTCAATAACAAACGTAAACACAGCTCACTAATAACAAGGGAGAAAAGTAATCCGCTAGTCCAGTAAAAGGCTTCGTTTCTGAGAGGAACTACCGATTGCGGCAGTCCGTCCCTTATATAGCCGGACGAGCGAGACGCGAAGATTCGGAAATCACCGAGAGAGATCCAGCGGCTGCAAGACTATTCCTTTCGCCAAACCAAACCGGCTGGCGCCAAGCTCTTCGATGCCGTCGCCAAATGCTCTCATTTCTGCGTACATTCTCTCTCTTTCGCTCACTTGCAACATAGCCTCCTCCTCAAGGACTGCACATCCCGAGGAATGCAGACCCAGAGCAGAAGCCACTCAAAGGTTACAATTATATAAACATAAAGTTGCAGGCATAAACATTAAAAAATAATTAACATAAAAAAAACTATTTACAAATATACTGGTCATATTTACATAAATGAGGAAACCATGATTTCAAGTAAGTATTTGACAAGTTACCTTAATAAGGGGCTAGCCGGTCACTATGTACAACTCTTGGTTTTCAGTTTGGTGACTTCCTTATTAGAACACGATATCATTTAGTCTTTTCAGACTCCCTTTAGTCGAATCGGGTTCTAGAACCATAACTTTTCACCTTCCTTCAATTCTTGCCCGGTTGCCTTAGTATCGTACCAGGTTATTATCTTCTCCATCGTTATGTTGATTCGAGCTTGGGCAAACCTGTGTAGGTCTTCTAAACAAGCCTGGAGGTCTTGAACATAATCCCCAGGCGAAGAAGTTGTATCCGGAGGACACCCGAACAGAAGATCACAGGGCAGTCGGAGTTCCCGTCCAAAGAGTATCTTAGATGGTTTGAAGCCAGTCGTTTCGTGAACCGCGCTTCGATAAGCAAGAAGGAACAAGGGTAGTTTCTGATCCCAGTCTTGTTGGTGTTTTGAAACAAAAAGATAGAGGTTATTTAGAATAGTTCGATTAAATCTCTCCACCAAGTCGTCTGATTGAAGATGAAGAGGTGTTGTCTGAGTTTTGTCGATTCGGAGGAGTTTGCAAAGTTCTTGACATACAACAGGTGTAAATTTCCTCCCTTGATCAGAATGAAGCTGAAGAGGTGTTCCGAACCTGGATATTCAGTTCTGCTGTAATACTTCTGCTACAGTCGTCACCTCTTGATCAGGAATTGGATAAGTTTCTGGCCACTTTGTGAAATAATTCATAACGACCAGAATGTTTCTATTTCCATTGTTCGTCCGAGGAAGATGTCCCAAGATGCCAAAGGCGATTCTCTCAAATGGTGCGCCTACATTATACCTCTGTAACTTATCACGACTGCGTGTTTTTGGTCCCTTACGAGCGTTACAGTCATCACATGTTCTGCTCCATTCTCGAACGTCATCTTTCATGTTGTTCTAATAGAAACGTTCCCGGGCTTTATGAATTGTCTTCATGGCCCCGAAGTAGCCACCTGTAGGACTGCTGTGTAACTCCTTCAGAACTAGATTTATCCTTGAACGGGGAAGTACAAGTTGACCCTTAAATGACTTCCCATTTTCTATACAAGATGCCATTTCTAATTTCAAGTGAATTCCAGAGACCCCAATAATGTTTAGTTCCAGTACTGAGACTTAAAATGTCCTGCCATTCAGGTCTTGAATAGTTTGAATGCATACATTCTATAATCGGTTTAATGTCAGGATCATTTATTTGTTCCTTTCGAACTTCTTCGTCATTCCTGGGATCAGGTTGAGGTGGGATGGCTCCTGCGATTTGGCGCACAGCTGGAGTTACAATCCCATATTTCTTTAGAAAGTCACCTCCAAGTATAAAATCATCTGCAATTTTCGCTACGTAGACGGCATGGTCATAAGTAGCATTCCCAAATCTAATTACGATATTCCTTTTCCCAATAATTTTAGATTCTGTCACCAGTGACCATTTGGAGGGTGACGCAGAGTGGTGTCCAGAGAATTTTCCTTCCGAGTTGTTCTGCAACATCTCTACGCATGATAGTCACGTTTGTTTCTGTGTCAACGATTATTCGGCAGGGAATTCCGTTGACTAAGGCTTCAACAAATATATCCATTTTCACCGTTGCCTCTGGAAGATATCCACAAAACTCCAAAATCGGGCTTTTCCTCACAACCTCTGTTCCGCGAGACCGCCAAATTCTAGCTTTCCTGGTTGCTTTGAGAAGTGTCTTTAGCCCGTTTATATAAGCAGGCTCGACAATTCCTTTTAACATGGCAATCGTCACCACATTTCCAACATTTCACAGTTCTCTGACCATGTTTGTTGGGTCATTCATCTTTTTTCCGGATAAATTGGCAAATTGGTTTCATCATTTCAGTTAAATTTTGCAGCGAAGGATCCGAGTCATCTTGGACCATAGCATCTCTTACTGAATGGCGATCCCTCAGTGCAGCTTGTTGAGCAGCTTCAAATTTCATTGAATAATCCAAAGCTGCTGTCAAATCCTTCAATTCAGTCATTCGCAAGGACTTTTGTATCTCTGGATCCCTCACATCGTCAATGAAGTACTGCAGGGTTAGTGTTTCCAGTACTTCGGCAGGACAGTTGGAGAAGGCAAGGTGGGGGAGCCTCTCTACATCTGCTGCAAGCTCTTGCAGACTTTCGTTCGATCGTTGTTGCCGAGTCTTTAATTGAAGACGGCTATAGTTATCGAGGCATTTTTCTCCGAAGTGCAACTCTAGAGAGTTTGAAAGAGCATCAAGGTCCAAATGTTGATCTTCGGGAGTAGTTCTCAAAATATAAGCAGCTGCAGCTCGTAGTGATGCAGCCAGTGGACGAGCCTTCGTAACTGGATCCCAACCATTGGCTTCTGCGACGATGGAGAATTGAATCCTGTAGACTTACCATGATGTTTTTCCGTCGTAAATGGACACTTTAATGCTTGATTTAGGAATAACAGGTACAGGTTGAGCTATTTCAGGCTGTCGAACATTAGGAGATTGGTTTTCAGAATTTGATTGTACACCTTCCATTTTCTTTAATTGTTCCTTGGCTTTCCTCTCAATTTCTTTTACAAAGGTGTTCAATCTTTCGCCTACTTTTACAAATTTCTCTTCAAAACTCTGCTGAATATCACGAATATTTATATCGTTCTCTTGAACCTTCTCCGCCAAAGCATCCACTTTGGTGTTAATTGATGTAACAATATTATATTGGCCTTATTCCATTTTCTTCTTCGTCTTCTCTTGCCCTTGTTCCATCTTCTCTTGTCCTTCTTTCATTTCTTTAATAAAAGCACAAAGCTGTTCGAATTTTGTTTTATCCGCTTCCTCCATCGCTCTAGTTTTCACCATTCGATCCCATTTCCGACACCAGTGGTTACGTTTTTAGAGTAGCGGGTTCGGTTTGAATATTGCTTTACTTGGGGGCAGCACAAACAAATTTATTTACAGATATTTACATGATGATTTGATAAAGTAAAACTTTAAATTAACACAATACAGCAGTCAACAGTCACTAACAGCGTAAATGCAAGCCTTACGCACAATAAACACAGACTGCGAAACAGCTTTTTTATAGCACAGTAAACAGTAAGTCACAGCAAACTCAATAACACAATGTTAACTGCAAATGTAACACACAGCTAACTAATAACAAGCGAGAAAAGTAATCCTCTAGTCCAGTGAAACCCTTTCTTTCTGAGAGGATTGCGGTAGCCCGTCCCTTATATAGCCGGACGAGCGGGACGTGAAGCTTGGGAAATCACCGCGAGTGATCCGGCGGCTACCATACTATTCCTTTCGCCAAACCAACCCGGCTGGCGTCAAGCTTTTGGACGCCGTCGCCAATCGCTCTCCCTTCCTCGTGCTTTCGCTTCGTTCGCCCACTTGCAACAGTATGATTCTAGTGCTAATGTTTCAACAGTTTGTTTACCTTACCCTGCTGGGCATGACTGTGACATTTCTACGAAGGGCAAAGTATGAAAAGCGTAGGAAATTTCTGTGCTTGATGGGAATTCCACATAAATCAGAGCTAGAGATATGTTAGAAACACAAATGCTGTATGAGTTCTGCAAGAATTATTATACGAATACGAAAAACAGTATACCCTCTAAATTAGGCACCAAAAAGCTTTAGAAATATCTACATTAATATATACAATTTTCTACCCATGACTGCTGAAGAGACAACTAGTATATGATTAAAAAATAGTCTTTGCGATTGTTCCAAAAAAAATATCGTAGTATTTAATTTTATTTGATTATGACATAACAAATTAATCAAAACAATAAATAAAACTGTTTAATAGTTAGTATGAGCATTTCGAATTAAAAAAACCTCCATAGATTTAAACTATTGACTTTTTTTAAAAAAGACGTATAATGGAATATGATAAGGACATACATAATAATTCACGAAAGTTTATTAAAATAGTGACAAAATCATTAAAAAATTTCATTCACATTTTTCACCTCTAATTTAAAGCATTATGAAAAATTAAACCAAATGATACTTCGATTCATTTCCAATGATGAATTTTCCTTTTCTTTCGAATTTGTGAAAACATGATAAGGCTTCCTGATATAACATATTAAATTAATTTCCTTTTTTATGTATATGAAGTACAATTCAAGCTCCAGAACTGAAGATTCATCCCGTTTCAGATCTCACTAAATTCAGTAAACTCCAATTTTGTGGCACTACATATGTTTACCTGGGAGTTCAAAAATCCTTTGAGTTAGATGAATAAAATCAGTAAATGGACCTTAAGAAAATTGTGTAAATGCTTATAAAATTCTTAATATAATCAATCAAAACTAGCTATTGACTTGTAAAAGTGAATCACGTTGTAAACCAAAATCTTCACAAAGCTGACAAAACGTATAATACTCCATAGTATGCATGTAAATACGAAAATTAAAGAATAACAAATCAGGTAATTGAAATTTACTTCACATTTTTGTATAAATGGAGTAGATATAAAATAAATTTTAAACTTCCTCTGTCGAAGAATCGGCCGCTTGTGGTATGTAATTTCACATGCAAGTAAACTCGATAACGCACAAAAAAGTAATGATTTAAACATATAAAATTATAAATATAATTAAAATCATAATGCGTGATCTTATGATAATTTTTACAGCACCTTAAAATTCAAACATTTTCCATTCAGAGATTGTTAGAGAACTCTAATATAAATAGTTCCCCATTTTTTTATTTTTGTAATTTCATTTACACATAATTTATATTTATACTTTTCGATTTTACAATAAAATATATAAATTGTTTCACATGCAATAAAATATATTTCCACACATATGAAATCTTCTAAACCTCTTCCTTTTTTATGTCAGGGAAAATAATATGTGATAATCCATGTATCTCTCTTAATATTACTAGGGCCTTTTATTTAATTACATTCTTGTCTATTTTGAATTCATAAACATTGCCGAATGACTTGTCAAGAATACTTTCATATAATTTTAAGAAAAGCAAACGTTGTCGATATGGAAAAAGCTTACGTTTGTTATTCTTTAATTTATTTATAAACTAGTTTTGCAAATACAGCACTACCAACACGTTGTATTAGTTCAAATAGTACTTTCAGATGTTCCTATTTAAAACGCGAATCCGTTTAGGAACTCCAACTCTTTGCGCGCCTCGCCAATAATTCTTCCAAGGAAGTACGATTTGGTCTCAGCTCGCTCAGGGAATGCAATGACGTTCTCTAACGCATCCGATGCTCTCGTTTCGCCGATTTGCTATAAGAATGAGCAAATGGAATTCCATTTCCGGTATTCAGTCAAAAAAAGACTTTTGAAAGGCATAATCAAGGAGAATATATTTCTGTAATTTCTTAAGAATTTAGAAGTCTCAAACCTTCCAATAATATTTAACCGCGAAGGGAATTTAAGAAATAACTTAATCCTTCCAAGTTTAACGTTAAGCAAAGTTTAAGTGTTTAGCTTTGAAAGTATTAAAATTTTAAAGCTAATTATTTCCTATCACTTCAAACTTATTTTCAAGTAAATTTATAT
>JAOUZG010013943.1:0-17213 GCA_026289955.1 Argiope argentata | reverse complement strand
TATATATATATATATATATATATATATATATGTTAAAGTTAAAGGACATAAAGATAACTGTTGAGAACTATTTTTTTAATTCAAAAATATTCCAATTTCAAAAACATAAAGTTATTATTCAGCATAATTTTTTATCAACTGCTTTACAAGAAATTTTTAATAGATGTTGCGGAAACTAAGATGGTCCTCTTATAGCTAAAAAACAGAAATATAAATAATATATAAATTAAATTAAATTTGTTCTGTTTTTTCAGTTATTGTTTTGAAACTAAAAAATGAAATTGCAATAATCAGAAGAATCGTAGCATGTAGTTAAGTTTACAGAAAGATAGCATAATGTATAGCATCTTGACGTTCCTAAATTCTTATATGATTTAATATCAAAACTTTTTTTAATAAAGGAATACTTCCATTAAACTTGAAGCAAAAATATGCAATTAATTTCGAAAAGCTAAATAACTTTGAAATGCAAATGTTCTTTTTTTTAATTACATATTTTACTTTGATTTTACCATAGGAACACACAACTGAGTACTTCAAGAGCAAATAAATAGTTAAAATATAATGCAACATTCGTCTTTTAATGAATTTTAAAATTTATTAAAATGAAGAAAAAGAATTGGAAAGAAACAAATATAAAATCCCATTGTAGAGTTAATTACTAAATTTAGTTTCATGACGCTTGGTATTTTTTGTGTGACAATATTCTAGGTACTTACTTCATAAAAACATCAAAATTTTAAATATGTTCAATAATTTAAAAATTAATTATATTTTTTAAAACGCTATTGTTTAATGCAATTTTAACTGCTTTCTTTGATTCAAGTACCTACTATATATGAAAGTAGTGGGGACCTAATTTCTGGAAAGGAACACAAATAGTGCAATTCACAACATGCACAAAAAAATTATCTATTCTCTCTTGCACAGTGTTATTCACTACACATTGGGAAATTTGCGTATGGTATATTATTTTTAAAACATAACAATAAAATAAGTTTGCCTATGAGATTTGGAATATTAATAATAAATTAGGAAGTCCGTAATGCATTTTCATTCTTAAAAAAAACACTAACGTTAAGCTTTTCCTCTTTCCCTGGGGAGAACACCTCGACGAAAGTAGAGATGCTTCCGTCATGGTGATTGGATCTCACCACCCTGGAGTGCACACAAATATGTGGGGCTCTGACTCCTCCCATCGATGACAGGATTCACTTCTTGCGTGAAGAGTTGTACTTTGGCTGGTGATGGCCCTTAGGACTCAACCCTAGTTCCCACCAATGTTGCGGTTGCGGTCGTCCGGTCATTGAGTTTTATGGTTTATTCGTGTGTCTTCAAGCGGGTCAGTGATATGACTCAGTTCGCACATTATTAAGTATAACTCTTAATGACCAAGAGTGATTGATAAGTAGGATATCCCTCTAATAAAGCAGTTAGGGAACTATCGTGTTGAATAAAAATAAACCGTCGTTTAACGAAGAATTAAAAATGAAAATGACCTCATGCATTCAGCATTCTGTTAAACTTAGTTTCCCTTTTTCAATTCCTACTATAAGTTTCCATTCTCCCACTCTTGATCAAATTCTCAATCGCTAATAAAATACTTTTTATTCATCCACTCAAGTTCAAATACATTTTTAAAAACTTGTAGTGGATGACACTCGATGTTAATACAATTTCTTTTTAATATTCCTTCATTAAAAATAAAATTAAAGAATTTATAATATTTTATATATAAACAGTTCGATTTCGAACCAACAGATGGTGACACGAAAATTTTGCTCAATTTTTTTTCAATTTCTACTATTAATTGGTAAGTATTACTTGACTTAATGTACTTGTTATAATGATAGGTATGATATCTGTAAATTGCGTCATGTAAAACCTAACAGCCATGATGGAAACTAGTTAATACAGCTCCACCGAATGCATCGTTAAACTAAAATTGACAAATTCAGTAGCTTATTATTTCTTCGACGAAGAGGGCATTAAACAAAAGCTGTTATAATTTTATGAAATTTATTTAAAATATTAACGTTCACTTTCAGAGCTTATTGATGAAAAGAAAGCCATTTTTCTATAACTCGGGGATGGAAAATATTTATTTCCCAATGATATAATACTTCTATTATCATAATATTTTGCAGATTTTATTGAATTTAAAGAATATTTTTATGTCTGTTATATAACATTTTATTTTTAAACACCTAATTTCTTTGCTTTAGTCATTGCATTGACGACGAACGTGCTACGATGTTAAATATGTTTTTATGCTTTTCTTAACGTCTCTTAAAAATTAAAACTTAATTTTTAAAACTAATATAATAAAATTTGAATAATACTCAGTTACGATATCTCGGGCAGCACTTTTGAATCTTGTGTAAATTCCTTTTCAACATATAGTCGTGGAATAATTTTAAGAACTGCGTATCTAGCTCCTTCATCTTTTTTACTTTTCAGAATTAAATATTCTAAATAATCTCCCTTTGCAGGAGGAAGGTGTGGGCGAAACAGTGGTACTTAGGGGAGGTATCTGGTGCGGCGAGCATCGAGCTCCCCTAAGACATTATAATCCTATCAAGGGACATCGCTGTAATGTCTTAAATTGGAGGGGACGCGATAGTCGAAATCCGCCAACACAGTCGAGAATTGCACGGCAAACAAGCGAAGAGTAGCGGCAAATATTTACAAGCGGATTAAACAAGACGAGGTGGTATTCGGGGTGGCCTTGTATTCGGAGCAGCTGCGAAATGAGATTAAGTATTGCAGAGGCTGCGGGCGAAGAAAAAGAAGAAAAAAACAGTATTTAAATACCGTTAGAATTCAAAAAATGCGTCACATTGAGTCATTTATACTAATATAATAAAAGAAGTTGTCTGCTAACAAATATTTACCCGACAACTGATGCACTTTTCCTCCGAGGTAAATCATATTACTTTTCTTCCTCAGGTGAAATTTCAAATTTCTGCAAAGGATTATGTCTCTCAAATAAAACATCCAGCTTCTGTTTCGCGTGTGAGGGTGAAAGAAAAACAGTGGAACTGTCGAATAAATATTTCACAAGAAAGGCACAGGTTTAAAGGAAGATAATCTTATATAAACAGCTTCAGGTAGCGTAAATAATATAGACGTGACCTGGAAATCGTGAGCTTAAATAGGCTTATTTTAAATTTCTACAAAAGAATAGGATGAGAAGAGTAATAATTTTACAACGGACATTTTTCAACGGTGAATTGTTTTGTTCATTGAATATATTTTAATACAATGATAGATAATAATTAATACATAGCATTTAGTAATTTGGAACTAAAAAAACTTCTGGAATAATGACAGCAACAACGTTATTTGATAAATGAGTGGGGATTAATCTCTGTCAATAATAAAGAAATATCTTCCTTCCAAACATATTTTATAAAATGTATGTAATAATAGTCCCTTAGATTTATTTTCATGGAGTATATTTATGAACATTTCCGTTTCAATTTTAGTTTGTTAGTTTAGACATTCATCATAAATTCATTTCAATTCTCAAGCAAAAATTCATTTATAAATTGTATTACAGATACAAGAAAATTATATCTGTTTAAATTATAATAGGTTTGTTTACTTTTGAGAGTGGCATTTAATTTGGATGATTGAAATTTAGAATAAAATGAATTTTGAAACCTCTTAGACTCAAGAGAATCATTAAATCAATACAATTAATGATTTCCGCTTACGCTCTTGACATATTGCATTACGAGGGCACCTCGTAATTGCAGATGAGAAGCTTTCAGCATGGTGGCTGGTGCTCATTACTCTTGTAGATATACAAAAGGTTGGAGAAGCTACCTTCCATCAATAACAGGTTTTCCTCTGGGAAGTCTTAAGCCTAGTTCCAACGACATGCGAATCTTCAGGCATGCTACGCGTTCCCCCGGTTTACCCCTCTTGCGGATTCTTGGAGTCCCTTGTTGCCGGAAAATTTTACCGACAATTTGCAAAAAACTTCGGACGCGTCCACAGCCATCACCTCCCAAGAAGCCAAAAGAGTGGTAAAACGGGGTGGCTCGTGTGAAGATTAGATGGGTGGTTGAAACTAGGCTTTATAGCTTGCGCAGTGATGGCCCTTAGGACTCAATCATAGTTTCCGCCAGTGTTACTATAGCTTCAGTCCTGCCATTCAAGGTTTTTGTGTCTTCGGGGGGGGAGTTGTCTGTGGTGAAAATTTCTTAACCCAGATAGCTGGACAGAGGATCGAACTCGCATATTAGTGATTGTAGCCGAGTAACTGAGCCGCTATACAAAAGTAATTACTTCTGCACTAAGGATGTTATCTGGCTTTCTCCACATATTTTCCCTCCAATTAATCGGTAGTGACACGAGCGATATCAGGGCATGTGTGAGCAGTTGGTGATGTTGGCTATTGTATTTAATGCGCCTGACGACTTTTGAGAGTTATGACATTTTTTTTGAATATTTTTATTTTTATAAAAACACTTGACTTAGTGTTAATCTTAGATAAGCTACGCCATTCAAATAACATCTGCAGTTTTTCAAAAGCTGATAGCCCTAAAATTATGAAATTGTTCCTTTTGATAAAATACTGATTTTTACAACTTGAAAAATAGGTAAATTATGCCCAAAACATAAAAATATATTCATGATTTAAATTTTAACTGTCAGGATAATTTCACTCAATATGATTCTGTAAAACCAAAACCCTTCATAAAACTTTAGGATTCACATTTTTTTTTCAAACTTGCATTTATTGATAAAAACAAAATATCATATTTTTATCATCAGTACAAATTTTTATCTTAATTATAATTTTTTCATCATTTAAATTCTTTTTAAAGTAATTTAAAAAAAATATGAAGGCATTCAAAAAATTTTTATAATTTATAAAAATATATTCTATAATGTACATAAGAATTCAATGCTGAACAATTGTGTATCTTGTACTGATTTTTTTTTTGATAAATATGTCAGCAAAAATTAAACACTATTAATTGAATTTTTATTGCATCAGTTTCAATTTTAAAATTAAATGCTACGCGCGCTACCAGGGTATTAGTAAAATAGCATGCTGAATAAAAAGACCGATGTTAAATTTATATAGTAGCACAAATGAAATGACTGTCAAAATATGAAAACAAAAGCGTTGTGCTGAATGAAGCTATTAAGAAACTAAGCTACATATTATATATTTTAAAAATTCTAGTTTGCACATTAATCGCAGCAAAGCAGCTGATTGGCATGGCTGGCTGATATTTTATAAAAATAAAATCATTGTTTAATAATAAACAAATTTTGATTTTTCATCTGTTTAATTTAAATTCAATGATTTCACATATGCCAGGAGTAGAATTTTTAAAACGACTTTTGAAACTACACGTTTCCGATCTTTGACGCCAGTGCTTTAATTTAATATTTTCGGAATGAAATTATCCGTAAACTATTCCTAATTAATTCTTTTTCAAACCATTAACCATAAAATACATTCTCATCTGATAATGGATTTTAAAAAGAAATCTTCTTTTAAATTATCCAAAATATTAACTTAATGGTTCATAAATTAAAGATTCGTACTAAAAATAATTAAAATAAGAAAAATTACATTTTCTACACGTTATTTTAAGAAATTTTATCAAAACATATTTTTTTAATGAATTCATTTTATCTGAAAAATTTTGGCACTTAAATTTATCTCTCTTGAACTTTTCATAAGGAAAAATTTTTCCTCACTCAATTATTAAAATACTTGGTAAATAATATTCGTAAATGAAATATTTTCTTTTAACTCAAATGTATTAATAATAGTTGCACATTAGTTATTTTGTTTACAGTTATTTTGTCTAAAAGCCCGATAGTTATTTTGTCTAAAAGCCCGATACACTTTTGATATACACTTTTGTCAGTGTCCATCAGTTTTTGCCCTATTACTTCCGCTGTGCGCATGAAACAACGATTTAGGGTGTCATATAGCAGCCATAATGGGGTAATGACGGCCAGTAACGCCTCTTGACACCAGGCATATTTCCACGGTGGCACCGAAATTGATAACCGTGCCTGGAGGTCCATCGAGACAATGCCGCTTATGCCTTGTCACTAACATTTAACTCCATCTGCGACACTCTGCATCCTGCCATCGGCGAAGAGTGGTGCGACGGTCAGCGCCGGATATCGCCCGGTTTCACTGTTATGCAGATGAGACCATAAAGTGGGTTGTTAGAGGCAGTCTTTGCGGACCAATCAATAGCCGTCAGTGGGTGTGCGTGTTCGGTCCTTATCGCCGAACGGATGACGGGAGTTGCACGGGAGGGTTTCCTGCATTAAAAGACTAACGATGAGACGGACAGCGGAGGATTTTAAATTTGGGATGAGGTGATGTTTCGGTTCAGTAATAACCGGTTGTATCAAAATTGTTTTGGAGAAAAGTGACGTGACAAACTTGCCAGTATCATTCTTAATGAGCTGAAGAATGAAAAGAATTGACGGGGATGAAGAAAAGATTGAAAGAAGTTTATAACGATTGATGTAAACAGCTATATAATATCGAAAATTCTAGATCTCTAAAGTGATGGATTTCTAAAGACTCAATATTTTACATTAATTCAATTTCATAATATAATTCATCCCGTTTTAAAGGTTTTCATAAACACATTTAATTCATTTAAAATCTTGAATTGTATTTTTACCATTTTTTATCAATCAACCCAAATTTTTCAGTTTTTTTTGTAGTTAAAGAAGAAATTTTTTATATATATCTGATTATTCCTTCATCATTCGTAAGATATTTGGAACATTTGAAAAATTAGGCTGAATATTTGAATATATTTGCTTTTATTAAATGTTTAAAAACTGATTAACCTAGTCTAAAAGCATATTTATACGAAAGATATTTGGAATATTTGAAAATTTAGCCTAAATCTTTAAATGCTTTTGATTAGATTGAATATCTAAAGTTTGGTTTATCTTGTCAAAAGATACATTTATGGGAGAGATATTTGGAATATTTGAAAATTTAGTCTAAATCTTTAAATGCTTTTGCTTAGATTGAATATCTAAATTTTGGTTTATCTTGTCAAAAGATACTTTTACAGGAGAGATATTCGAAATTTGTGAAAATTTAGTATAAATCTTTTGCTTAGATTAAACGTTTAAAGTTGGTTTTATCTTGTCTAAAAGCCCGATTATAAAATAGATATTCGGAAAATTTGAAAAGTTAGCCTAAATGTCTAAAAGTTTTTGCTCATATTAAATGATTAAAGTTTGTTTTATCTTATCAAAAAGCTCATTCATAAGAGAGTTTAATGATAGGATCAAAAATAATGAAAATAATTAGTCGTTTGAAAGTTTAAAATGTTCTTCTGGACTGCTATCAGGTTGGTAGAGTAGTTCCTTTGCAATTTATAATCTCTTAAAAGCTAAAATTCAAATGCTCCTTAGTCGTCTAGAATCATACGCTTCGCTCATTCCGAAACAAAACAAAATAAAGCTCCCTGATACTTTTCGAAAATTTATTCACTAAAGTAAGAGTCATATATGTTTCTTGAAAAAGACCTTCAAAGGAAATATCCCCGTATCCATCTACATAAATAACCCTATGCTTGCGTCAAACCTCTTCAACTGCAATATTCGCATCACTGAACAAAATAAACGGTCTTGAGTGCCTTGTAAAGAGACGAACATTCTTTCTTACTCTTGAAACAAGAATACCAGATTTTTGAAACAAAGATATTTTCATCTTTTCGAACGCCTTTTATGGGCAAGTCCGATATAAAAATAAAGAATGAGGAAGTTGAGTCAGCTGGGATTTCTTCAGAAATAAATGCGAAGAGACAGTTTTTATATCGCAACAAAAATTAGTCTATTGAAGAATTTGACAGTAACGGTCTTTGGAGGAGTTTCTAAATGTCTTCCTTCATATTAGATATGTCTGTCTTTAAAATAAATAAAGTGGGCTTTTATATTCTCTGTAAGATTCTCGCTTTTAATTCTCGCTTTTATTCTATGTGAGTATAATTAATGTTTATTTCTTGAAAACTTTGAATCTGTTTTGTCTATGTACCTAATTATTCAGCATTCGCAGTTTACGCTGTCAAAAACAGTGAATTACTCACATTATTTCAAGAATACACGAAAATAGGAAAGAATGCACGAAAATAGGAAATGTAATGAAGTCATTCATGTAAACTAGAATTTCATTTGGTTATTCGATGTTTTTATAATTAAGGTGCAGCAGATGATATTTCAGAGAGTAGTTCGGTTATAATTTCCGAGTGCATTTTTTTTTTGCTCTTGAGATTGGGAGTTTCTTTAATCGGGTTTGCGCATTTAAGCCCAAAAGATTCAAAAAACTATTTTAATAGTCATTAAAGAATTCCCTCCCCTCAGACAAAAAACTAATTCATGATATTTAAATGAATCTTGACATTATCAAAAGTTTATAAATATTTTATGGTATTATCAGCTGCACTGAGTATAATAGAGTGATTACGATAATCGAATTTTCCTCCCTTTTATATTTTTGAAAATAATAGCAATGAATTGATTTCAGTTTTTAGATTTTTGTCAGAATATATTTAATATATTAAGGAAGCAGATATGTTCAGTGAAACTAATTAGATCCAAACAATCCATTCATTTTACGATTTTACCATAAAACACTAATCTTTTGAAATAAAATAGAGGACGTTACTCTGTAACACACATCTCAAATACTGACTTCTAGCTCACGTACGTCACGAACTCTTGTTACGAGGCGAACTTCAGTCATGCCTTTCATTCATTCATTTACAAATCATAATTAAAATATAGAGCCGGCTTGCTGGCACAGAGGTAGCACGTCTGCCTCGTGTTCTGGAGGTCCCGGGTTCGAGTCTCGGTTCGGGCATGGTTGTTCTTCTGTGAGACGTGTGAATGTGCCCCCCTGTAAAAAGAGGCTGTGCAAGCGTATGTGTGTGCGTTTCATCTTCATATAAGCTAGAAGTCTGACATCTGCTTTCGGGTGCTCAGGGGTTCATACCCTCAGAAGCTACTGCACCCCTTTTTCCGCGGTAAAGCGAACACGACATCATCATCAATTAATATATGGAACAGAGAACGATCACCTTTGGTCTAGTCCCTCCTGTGGTATTACTCTCGAAATGGAAAACTTTGTGGCCATGACAGATTTAACGCGCACCAGCCATCACACAGTAGGAGAGTCTTCGGCTGGCAGGTTCGAACTGGCTGTCCAAGGGATGCGAATCTACCCCCCTACCAAGCAGTTACGCTTTTCATATGTCTTTGATGCCAGACGAATTTATTATATTGGGGACTTCACCATTTAAATGCATTCTAAATTTATAGAGAATAATGAATTAATATAGAAATCACATTACTTTTAAGAAATAGTATGCATTTTAAAAGCTAAACATAAGCTTTTTTAAGCATTTTAAAAAGCTAAAACAAAATCTCAAAACATTTGAACAAAAGTGAAGGATTATCATAAATAACAAAATGAAATTTATATCGGAAGAAAAAGATATTCGAAAAAAAATCGGTTACTTCCTGAAAAGTCAATCCCGATGAGAAATAAACACAATCTTCGAGCAGCAAAAGCTCTTTGAATACCCTCCTTTGCAAGTGACAGAAGTCACTTACTGTATAATCATGTCGAAATGGATTCGCTCAATCGCTAAGAAAGGAGAAAAAGGTTGAGTACCGAAAACCAAAGGCGTGCTTTTTCCTCAGTGAACCCTGTTATTGTTGTCTGTTGATCCCCTTTCATGCTGTCTAGCCTTGACAACAGTCAGCAATGAGTAGTAAATCGCGGATATTCAAACGTACAAGAAGCAGGGAATGCTTTTAGGTACCATTAGCATTAATATTTATACGAAATCAAGCTTCCTTTTCCAGTTACATTTCTAAGGGCTCTGAACTCTTCCTTGCCTTTTTATTTACTTTCTCGGCGTACTTTTTTTTCCCTCCCTGATCGACATTCGAAGATCTTTCTTTCGCAAAGTGCGATCCTTGAAAAATGCATTCGGTTATACATTTTTTATGCTTCCTCCTTCCTTCGCTCATTCCTTTTATTCTCTGGGCCGAAGAGTCATTTCTTATTTTGGTTTCTTATTTCTTCTCTGTATAGAAGAGAGATGATTTATTATCACCATCAGAAATCTTGCGGCATTAAGATCAAAATGTAGGTTTCGCGAGCGCGTGATTCCATTTACGCGTTCCCCTTTTTGTTTCTAAATGGGTCCAGACTTCTAAAAAGAAATTCTGCTTTCTTTTATTTCCTTTTTTTTTTTTGGAAGAAGAGAGAAAATATTTTTTTCCTCGCCGTATCGGTTTTTGAGTAGCAACGAAATTTCAATTCAGGATTTTGTTGCCGTAAGAAGGCTCGATAAATGATGCATTATTTTTAACCTCAGTGATTTCTCTTTCCCGTCTGAGAAATCTTTTCAGCTTATTTTTTTTTTCTACTGAAATAGGAAATTTATAATTTGAACAGAGAAATGGATTTGGAATCTTTGATTTGAAATTTAACTCTGGATTGGGATGAGGACAAATGGGAATTGAATACATTCGTATTTTTTTCCCTTTTAAAATGGGAATAAGAAATGTCTATTGGAAGAGGATTTGCTGCTGTTATAATCACTGGAAACTTGCTTCGCACAGAAAAATATGACATTCATTGAAATCAATGTAAAAGCATTTTAAACAAAAAATTTATTTTGCTGTCACAGAATTTCACATAATTTCAAACTCCAGAAAATTTTAGGAGTTTTAAATGTTAAACAGATTTACTTAAATTATAGGCACTATACAAAAGTAAATAAAGTTCTCTAATTAAAAAAATTAAAACTTCAATTAATTTTATTGTGAGACATTTTATAAATTTTTCAATTATTTTCTGAAAGTCTTTAAAGAGTTAAAACACAACTAGTTGTAAAAGTTGACTAAATTCCATTACTTTGCTTCAGATACCGGCCTAAGAATACCACCTTTTTCACGTGATTTATACGTACCTTGAGTTTGAGTCCTGATTCAAATATGATTGTACTTTATCCTGTGTTCAATTTGTGAAGTCTGTGAAGGACTCCCCCCCCCTACACACACACACTGTAAAATGGTGTTGTGCAAAGGAATGTGTGAGCGTCATCTTCATTACCTAAAAGTCAGGCTTCTGACCTCTGGTGCTTAGAGGCATTTAAATTTAGAAGCTACTGCACAAACTCAATTTAAAATAGCCATCAGTGGAAGACAAATGCCATAGGTAACAACCTTAGAATTACTATGGTATCATCATTCGCTGGTCTTTCTTATTGTTAGAAAAATTTAAATCATTATTGTGGACTGATGTCTTACAAAAAGACACTTTCATAGTAGTTTCTTTGACGATGATGTATTCAAAGTTAGCGGAACATGCTTCGTGTGATATTTAACTTTATAATAAAGGCAAAGCATTTCTGAACGAAAACCAGAGTTGTTTTGAAGTGCACGAATTTTCCATCATAAAAAACACATATTTTAAAAAAATTTCTTTAAATTTTACTGCATTTTTTTATGTTTTTAAATAATATATTGCTAATTTTACTACGTTTCCTTTTTGTGTTTCGTTAACCCTCAACACGTGGTTTGAGCATAAAAACACGCTTACTATCAAACGCTGTTCAAATAAGAATTCCCGTTTAATCAGTTACTTACCTAGCAATTTTGAGGACATCCAACTAGTTCACCCCTTCCGAACGGTATAATCTTGTTTTTATCAAGCCATCTTAACAACAATTTACGATGTTGTCCAAATAACACAGTGGGTTCCTCCTCCCCTTCCTCCTTCCACTCCCCGCTTTTTTCCGCTGCAAACCACTTCTCCACCGATCCTGCCACCTTTTAGCAAATCAGAGTTCAGGTAGCCAAGTGAACAGAGGAGGGCCCAGGAAGGCAGGAGACCGGTAATAAAAATTTTATTGCCGCAATCAAAGTACCTCCACGACAACATTTTATGACGCCTTCCTTCTTCCGTTGGCGCTGGAGTAATGGCTGTCCTAGATTGTGGTGTTACGTCTTGATTGAAAACAGAAATTGAAAGAAAACAACAGGGAGGGCGAAGGGGTCCCCCTGGTGTAACGGCTGTACTAAAGGGCATATAGCGTGAGGTGATTCGAACTTAATTTTGGCCTGAACTTGAAGCACCACAGGATGATTGAATGCCTCGAGATATTTGTCACATCAAAATTTAAAAAAAAAAAAAAAAAAAAGAAAGAAAAAATGAGAAATGGACTGTCAAATTGACAAAGGTGAGTAATAAAAAGCTGAATTAATAGAACTTTTTATTTTAAGCTCCGTTCTAATAAATTATTATGTCCTATTATAAAAAAATGTCTTAGTAAAATATAACAATTTTTAATACTTTGGAAAGAAATATGAGTGTTCCTAAATATCACTGTCGTAAACTTCATTGCTTTAGTAATTAATTTAAATATGATGTAAAATGCTATGAATATTATTATATTCGAATTTATAAGCGTTATTATTAAGCTTTCAAATCCATATCCAAACCTGCTTCTTTTATAATAAAGTATATTACACTATAATGTATTAGTTTTAAATGACTATTTAAATTTTTTTTGTCTTAACTCTATCTTGCCTACAAACATGATAATGAAGATATTAGAAAGTTTTACAAAGTTGGGTTTTATAGATTCTTTCAGCAATTTAATAACATGGGATAAAACAATTTATTGGATTCCAGTTTTTAGTTGAGAGTTTTTTTTATGGTTACACATTTACACTTCCCTTAATTATGCAGGCTTTTTCAGACAGATTTAAATATTAATACTTTATAGAGTAAACATATACGTCTTCTTCACTTAAATTTGCTTAAAATAGAATAATACTGCAATTTAAAACTATTTAAAAAAGTAATATTTTTAAAACTATGCAATTTTTGTGGTAAAAAGTAATAGTTTAAAATCAGTCCCTTTTTTCCATTGTTATTATGTCAGAGCATGATGTTGTTTTTGGGATAAAGTTTGTGGCGTCAACATAAATCCGTAGTAAAAATAAAAATCCTAAAACGAAATATATAAATTTTATTATCCGCATGAATATCCAAAAAAAATCAGTTTTTAATGCCATTGTATTTACAAAAGCTCTGATTTAAAAAAAAAAAGTTAATTACTACAGCAAATACAACCAAGAAAAATGTTATTTTGAGCATGCGATTATATGAAAGGAAATAAATTGAAAATATGATATTTATTTAAACAGTAAATGCGAGACAAAGTTTTTATGATCGTTTGCACTACTAAAGTGACTCATTCAAATAATAAAACATAATTTAACTAGCAAGAATACGTGTTGCTTGGCCGTTCCGTTTAAGAAATTATGTCCTGACATGATACATTGAAATATGCACAGCAGATTTCATTTTAATCTATCTTTAGATTTTGACTCATTAATTTAAGTATTAATTATTTTACCTAATTTTATAATTAGTTGAAGCTCTTGCATGAAATAAAAATGAATTAACAAATCCGATAATTATGTATTATAAATCTAAAAATAAATTTACTGTCATTAAAATCAGATAACTTTTTTTAATTTAATCACCTTAGGAAGACAGTGTGTGAAAAATCTTTTAAGGTATTTATTTACTAAATATGAAACGAGCCACTTTTATTTACTAAATTCTGATTAATAAATAATAAGTGAAAATGTTTAAAGTGGATAAATGGCTGCAATTCCAGCATAAAAGAAGATTTTCATTGTATTTCTTTTATCTCTTTTTGAACATGTTTATTTAATTATCTTTATATTCGATCCAGGCCATGCAACAATTGGCTTTTCCTTATGTAGAAAAGATAATAAAAATATCCACATATTATTTATTGCTCCCTTCAAATATAACTATTTTTTCCAACTTGAATACTGTTGAAAAATATACATAAACTAGTGATTTATTTTTTAAAAATGAATATTTTATTGTAATATTATAGTATTAGTAAAGTGTTTATAAAGTAAAATTATAAATAAAAAATCTTTGCAAATTTAATTTTGCAACAACTAATACAATAAGTATCTTTTTACTAAAATTCTATTCGTATTCCCAAGAAATCAGATGATATTTTAGAAACATAAATATAGTTAAGATAATTTAGGAAAGTTAGTTAAACATGGTGTAATAAAATCAGTATTCGAAGCGCGAGGAATCTAATAAAATTTATATCTAACTGAGAATAGTTATATTAAACATTATAGGATACACCATTTCAGTAATAGTATTAGGCATATTTCTACTAAGCTACAATACATCAAAGAAAATGTAGAAATTTCCGACAAATTATCTATATGAATAATAATACAAAAGAAATGTCCCCTTACATGTCTTGAATAACTTGTCTACGTAGTCAGTTACTTTCTCTGTGAATATTAAGCATGTCTAGAATCACAAACAGCTGAATTATTTATGCAATCAGTAATATAATTTTTTTACTATAACATATTCAGGTGTTATGATTGAATATTATAATTGTTTAGTAAAATTTGTATTACTAATAACTATCGTCTCAATTAATAGGAGAGTAAAATATTCCCCAAATTGTGTGCATAAAAAATGAAGAAAGCGTATGAATTTTGTTACATATAATGGATAAATAATATTATGTTAAATAAATGAATAACTGAAATCAATTATAAAATCAGTTATATGTAAAAAAAATTAAAGTCAATTTCTACTTAGGGCAACAAAGAAAACTTTTATTTTAGTTATTTTTTGCTATATAATTAAGTTATAAATAATTTACCAAAAAGGATTCATTTTCGCAAGAATTGAACTTCATCTTCCCTTGAAAAAAAACTGAAAATCTCGCATTTTAAAGATTGAGCTACTTCATGTTGATTTCAATTTTCATTAAAATCTGCTAAAACTTCATTAAAGTATTAAAAATTAATTAAATTTAATTAATGATTTAATATTTAAAAAACGGTATTAACATCAAATGTCATACACTCCAAATATAAAAAAAAAGTATTTGAACTGGTGTGGATGAATAAAAGGAATTTTATTAACTATTCAAAATTTGAATAAGGTATATATAGGGAGAGGAGGAATAGAAAAGTGGAGCCAAAATGCAATGAAAGACAGCATGCAATTAAAGGATAGTTTAAATAGGCATTTATATATTTATTGGAATTATAAATCACGGTTTTGATTCATTAGGGAAGTGCATATTGTCAAAGAGCAGAACAATTACATGATAATTAAAATAACTGAGATTTTGTTTTTATCATAACTGAAAGTCTCACGAGGGCAGTTGGAAATCTGCCAAAGTAATATTCAAATTTTGCCATGAACAACGACGGTACATGAACATTCTCTCAATTTCCAGTTAACAAAATACATTGGGAATGTTTATGCTGCAAGTGCGTACATTGGATTCTGGATGAAAGCGAGCATCCAGTCATAAAATCAAAAAAAAAAACAAACATCCATACTAACAAGGATCAGATATAAAATTATTAAGAATACATTTTTTATGAAACTGTATTACTTTTGAAACTAGTTATAATGATTTACACTTATGTGCATAAATTAAGGATAATTCAGAGTTACGCAGAAATTGAGCTCTAAAATACATATATTACCCGTAAAATGATTAAACACATCTTCAAAAATCATATGCAATTTGCAGGAAGCCACCAGATGATACCAGAAGTACGTCACAATGACAAGACAGCAAAACAGCGCTGTATAAGGAATACATGCAATGAAAGGAAGCGCTTTATAAGCCTTTCAGTGCAATAACCGCATAGTTATGACTAAAAAAAAGCATTTGCATGATTTTTTTTTACGTGGTAGAGTTATCGGCAGTCTGGAATGTGGGAATATTCAGCTCAAAGTAACCGAGAAACTTCAGAGCTCAGAGAGCCATCTCCAAGCTTTTGGATATGATTCCAAGATCATTGTCATGCCAATAAATGTTACAGCACAGGTCCCCCCCCCCGAGTTACAAAGTTGAATGAGGAAAGGTATTTGACAGTTACTTCCAAAAGAAACACACGGAGCCCAGCATCAAATCTGTCTCGTCAGCTCTCTTCAGCCACTTGTTCGACCGTTTCAAGGCAGACCGTAAACAAACCCTTAGAGGCGCTCTATATGTATGCTCTAAAGCCTGTCAGATGTCCACTTACTGAAACTCATAGTCACCTATCGTTAGCCTGGAGTAGTGAGCATGCATTGAGGAAACCAACAGTGGACTTTGTTGATGTGATGTTTTCTGACGATTTTAAGTCAATCTTGCAGCCTATTATCTATATGGCTCTAATGATTGTTGCCTAACTTATATATGGAGAGTGCCAGGTACCTGTTACCAACAAGACAAGAGCATTGAACAGCACCGTTAAGGTGAAGCAGAATTACTTGTTTGGTGAGGAATTATTCTAGGTTCCAGAGCTCGTGTTCCACTTAACAACGGAAGAAGGGGGGGGGGCAGTAGCTTCTGAAGGTATGAATTCCTGAGCACCCTAAGGCAGAAGTATGACTTCTAATGAGAATGAGAGAGAAGTATTATAAGTATGACTTCAGACATGTCACAAGGCCTTTTTACGGAGCTGACTTTATTCATGCATTCCATTCATTCATCTATAGATCGTAATTTATATCTTAAACCTCTGAGCCATCACCCAAAGTCAAACTACTCTCGACATGGAGGACTTTGGGACCGCAGCAGATTTGGCGTCCACCGCACACACAGTCTTCGCCAGGCGGCATATAATTGCCAGAATAAGGATGCGAATCCAACGCCCTACTAGCCAGTCTATCCCGGCTTAATAATTATTATCACAAGATTATACTAGCCAGGAATTTTTAACTTCAATTGACCATTCACTGCCAATTGAGTCAACTCAAAATGCACGAATTTTCTATGAAAGTTGGGGAACGCAATACATATTAATTTTTTTTTATGTTTCTTTATTTTGTATTATTTTAAATTTAAAGTACTTCAGAATGAATCAAAATTGAATAA
Organism: Argiope argentata; assembly: GCA_026289955.1. Lineage (NCBI taxonomy): Eukaryota > Metazoa > Arthropoda > Arachnida > Araneae > Araneidae > Argiope > Argiope argentata. Next base: position 210 of record JAOUZG010013943.1, on the reverse strand, counting down.
TTAGCAATGTGTAATTTTAAAAGCCTCAAACATTAAGGAAATAAACAGAATAGTTTGAAATAATCTGCCGAAAATATGTTTTCTCACTGGCGTGGAGAAAAAAGAAATTGTATTAACATCAAATGTCATCTACTACAACTTTTAAAAAATTACTTGAACTCGAGTAGATAACAAAAAGTATTTTGTTAACGATTGAATATATATATATAT
>JAOUZG010013930.1:788799-852720 GCA_026289955.1 Argiope argentata | reverse complement strand
TATATATATATATATATATATATATATATATATTGTAGTGGATGACACTCGATTTTGATAGTTATATTTCAAATGTTAATTCATTAATTATTTATTTATTAATTAAAAACTACCTTTTTAGCCAAAAAAAATCCCCAGTGCCAAAAAGGAACGACTTCCGTTTCTCTTGTCCCAACGCCAATGAGGTTGGGCTTTATATGTTTTTGGCCGATTAATTTAAATGATTCTGTTTATTTTCTTAATGTTTGATTCGTTTAAAATAAAACATTGTCAATTAATCGATTTTTCGGATTCATTTTGAAGTACTTTCGAACTAAAATAATACAGAATAAAATAAATTAAAAATTTCTAATCTTGCGTTACCCCAACTGGCGAAGAAAATTCACGCATTTGCGTAGCCCCAATGGGCATTGAAAATTCACACATGGGCAGTCTGTTGTAATTGTTGACAATTGTGTTTTCAGTTTAATTAAAAGTTTAAAAAATATGCGTGTAATATTATTGAAGCTATCTCAACCGATAAGTGAAATAGACTTCACTTGATTTGCTGTTTTTCTCTATTCCAGGTGCACACTGTAAATACATTGTTTTTACGTTAGTTGTATGTTTTTCTATGGGTATGAAATTGCGGGTAAAAGCTTGTAAAACAACGAAAGGGAAAAATTGTTTTCTGTGACATCTTAAAATGGCTAGATCATGAATTCAATTTTATTTAAGTAATACATAATTTAATATCTATAGGATATCTGCTGTAGGCTCTAGAATTGCTCATCAGCCAATTTCTAGAACTTTATTACATGGCATATACATATAAAAAATGGTCTACATAAAAAATGCATATTTTATGTAACATCAGTCAGTTACAAGTTTTAAATTTTCACATAGAGCCTCTATCCTTTGAATTATATTTAATAAAATGTTCTGGAGGAAACAACATTTTAAATGAAAAAAAGAGTCCCACACCAATCAATTGAATCACTCACTAAAACTGACTAATTTATGAAATTTGAATATCACTATTTGATAAAAACTGGTGATTTTAGACAACTCCATTGATTGCCTCAAAGATGTTACCTTATCATAGCCCAGGTTTCTCAGAACTGATTGGCCAGATCATGAAAGTGTTTATTGTTCTAAATTATTCTGTTCATAAATTGGTTTGATTTGATAGAAACCTTCATTTATTTAAAAGTTGAAGTTTTAAAAATATTTTACAGTATACATTGTCTTAGGAACAAATGACTGTATAAAGCTTAGAATTCGTAAATTTTTGAAATATATTTATAGACCAAAACAAAGTATTGTTAATTATATCAATAAAACCCTTATGATAGTAAAACTAAAAATTGAATTTTATGGTAAATCTGAGAAATTTCAGTTGAATAATTCTTGAGATAATACATAATTTATATTTTTTTTAAAAATTAGTGCACAAAGTTTTATAGGCTAAACACTCGGTTTTCAGAGTTCACATTTTTTTTTTTAAATTTGCTTAATTTTTGTAAAAAGTGTTTTATTATTATTATTATTACTTGCAGTTTAATCATTTCCATTTGAAATTTTACAAGAGCTGACAAATAATTAAGACAGAGATATATACATAATACATTATGGCTTTAGACATTTATAATAGTACCAGTAAATTATATAATTATAAAAATTTGAAATTTAAAAATATTTTAATTAAGAAGCTATTAAAAGACAAGTTAAATAAAATATTTTACTGGAAATTTTAGAATAATAAGAATGGAAAAATAGATGGTCGCCAAAGGGGGCTAGTGAAAATAAAACAATCCAGGGGTTACAAAGAACATGCAGACATGAGTTTCTTCCTGTTAATCTCTAAAAACTATTTAACTACAAAAAAACTATAAAACTATTTAATCTCTTAAATAAATTGTTTTAGCTCAAATATATAGTTCTTTATTTATATAAAATGTCCTGTATGAGAAGAGTTTCTTAGATGTCTTTCTTTCTTAGATGTGTATGTGTGTATATATATATATATATATATATATATATATATATATATATATATATATATATACACACACACACAAATACCTAATAACAAATAGTTGAGCAATGAATTCTAATGTCCAAATTGCAGATATCGAGGTTAAAAAAAATGCTAATTATATTTGTTAGTGTTCAGAATTTTTTTTTTTTAAGTAAGCAATAAAAATTAAATGATAAAATTTTAAAAAACTTTTTATAGTTAAACATTTTTCAGACATTATACTACACATTATTTGGAAGAAGTACAAACATCATTTAAAAAATTTTTAACAAAAGATAATTAAACTAAAAGTAACTAAGGCAAATACAATTTTGAAAATAAACAAATTAAAACAAAATGTGATTTATAGAATCGGAATTTTTTTTATATAAATTATTACTACTATGGCGATAGAAAACAATTAACACAAAAGGATTCAGCAAAACTTTATTTACAAAAATTATGATTAATCTTTAATGAAACATATAAAAATGCATTAAAGTAGATTGATTAGTTCAGAACAGTTAAAAGTTGCATTGAATCAGAAGCTGCATTTCAAGCTTGTCAGAGACTGGTTCTTCAAAGTAAAATGAATATTCACACCTATACATATAAAAAAGTTCATACAAAAATTCACAGCATTCAATTGTAGAATCCTAGAGTTTGTCGACTATCAAGGTAATCGTTCCAATTTACGCTGGACTGATTTGAATTCTCTCATTAGAGTAGTTGCATTGGGAATTGATGTATCCATAGCTTGTAGATCAACCAAATAATCAGATAAAACATCTAAGCAAAATGTAGTGAACGATCTCCTACAAATAAAGAAAATAACATTCAGTTCAAACAATTAGTTTTGATTTCAGAAATTTTAAATATTTTATTTATCATAAGTAAAAAACTTTCAAAGCACATCTATCAAGAATTAGTTTTAAATTTTAGAATTATAATTTTAACAAATTCATAAAGGAAACAAGTATTTCATAATTATGAAAACACTCATACTTATAAGCAAAATATGAAGTACATGCACACAACAGATATTAACATTGGTTATATTCATCAAATAGCAATCAGCTATTAATGGTTTTATGGTATAAGCATTATGTAAGAGAAAATAAAATTATATTTAATACCAGCACATGACAGAAACAATATTTATTATATTTACTTTTATATAAAACAAGTTACAGAATAATATTATTAGTAACTTCATTTTTATCACTACTAATAATGAGGATAAATCTGTTTTTCTGTGAATGGTGGCATTCTACAAGCCAGATCTTTTAATGCCTGGCTAACAAAATATAAGCTGTCAAGGAAAGGAATTAAGATTTTTTTTTAATTAGTTAGAATCTCAATTTTAAAAAGTTGAATTTTTTAGTTTTTCTACAATAATTTCTAACAACAATGATGATCTTTGAATTTATCTCTTTTTATCTTAATTAATCTCTTATTTAAATTAGTTCACCAAATTATAATACTGTATTTCATAGATGTAACTATATAACTAGGAAATACAGTTGAACATCTCAACCAAAGAAAAATGAGATGCAATAAAACAAAACTATGTATTTATAGATAAGCTCACTACAGAGTACGATAAATATCAGAAACTAGAGCAAGTAAGTCACAAAGAAATTATGACAAAATTATAAAATCTGCTTAAAAGGATATATTCTAATGCTAAAAATCAATATATATACAGCACCAAATATCTAAAAAAATAATACCAGGAGTTTTAAAATCTAAAAAATAAAATACCCAAAACTACAAAATTCAAATACAAAAAAGAAAAAAAATATACATAATAACGAATTTCAAGTAATCATGTGAGAAATTTATAATTTTTTAAGTTATTATTTGTCTTATTTAATTTAAGCCATTCAGTAGTTTATACCAGTTTGAAAAAGCAATACTGACAAAAGCAGATCAAGCTTTTAAAAATGCACCTGCTTTCAAAGAAGCATATTTAATAATAAAGAAATATGGGCAAAAGGTTAAAAAATATACACGATTAAAAGATGTTGATGAATATTGCCATTTATGCTCGTTGCGAGATTCGAGTTTCAATTATTCGTTGTCTTCAAATATTCAAAAAACCCTAATGAACTAATATTTGAAAAATCCTAAAAAATATCACATTTCCTGTTTATTTCATATCATATAATCATGTGCTCAAAATGACATTTTTCTGCAGTTTATTTGCTATAGTAATTAACTTTTTTTTTAATCAGAGCTTTTGTAAATGCAAAGGCAACGAGATATTAAAAGCTGATATTTTGAGATGCTTGTGCATATAACAAAATTTCTATTTTTTTGCTGACGAATTTTTGTTGGCGTGAAAAATGTAATCTTGAAAACAACATCATGTTCTGACATGATAACAATTTTGTTTTAGACATGGTTAAAAATAATCATTTTCTAATCTCTATTATTCAAACTTCATTTGAATTTCTGAGTTATAGGCACATTTCCATACTTATTAGTTTAAAAGTACAAAAAAATAGAAAAAGAAATAAAGAAATCCCTTTGAAATCATATAATATAAAGCTTAGAATATATCTTCACATCCATTTTTGCCTACTACTTGTCTTATTGGACAAAGTATATCGTACACTAATAATCATTTTCTAATGACCAAAAAGATTTAAAATTTTGTTCCAATCAAAAGAGCCCATTATCATTATCAGTCTCCAGTTTTTTTTTTTTTTAAAGACATGTCACATACATATTCAACAAAGATGAAAATATTGAAATAGTATTCTACCTTTCATTCAATGCCACAATAGATGGTGAATCTGCAAAATGCCCAATGACAGCAGCTAATACAGACAGTAAGTGCAAAGGTTTTCTTAGAGACGTCCAACAAGAGTCCTTTGTTTTATAGAGCTTGTGGTATATTTTTAACAGTTCAACAATAGATATACCAAGTTTCAGCATTGTTTCAAAAACCCATGATGGATCAAAATTCAGTGGGCAAGTTTTAACTTCCAAAAATTTGATGATAAAAACTGAAATACATAAAAATCAATTCATTTCATTTCAAACAAATAATAATTATTTAAAAAAAGAGAATTTAATAAAATTATATTGTCAGCACAAATGTAAAAACATTTTTCAAATTTTCCATATTTGAAGTTACCTTCTATCCCCCAAAACAATATATATAATTATAATAAATCAAAAATGTATAATTTATATTGATGCTTTTAGCCAAGAAAAAAATATATATGATATTCAATAGTTTGCATTTGTATAGACAATATTTGAATTTAAAGCATAAAAGAAATGTCTCATACTAAGAGGAAAATATTCATCACAATTCACGTAAGGCTGGCTGATAGAAATCAATTTCTGCTGCAATATTTGCACTCTTGTGTCTGGCAGATTACCAATTGTTCCGATTAACTCTGGAAAGAAATAAAAAATAAATAGACTAAAGCGATACTTCTAAATATAAGTAAAATAAAAAAAGACTTTGAATAGTACAAATAGATTTGAATAGGTGGATAGAACAAATTAATTTAATAATAATTAATAATAATGACATATTAATTAATTTAATAATAATAATGAATTTAATAATAATAATGATTAATTTAATATTAATGACACAATATAAGGGGATATTAAAAGGATTTTCTCATCCTGATTGCATAGACGAAACCAAATTAGGATGAATTACTAACATTTAAACTTATTTGCTTTGTAGATTTAAAAAAAGTCAAAATTAGTCATAGTTAGGGTTACGATAGTCCCAATTATATGTAGCTTTCACCATATTTCATTGTAGCATCCCTTATTATTATTAGTCCTGCTTTTCTTCCTAAAATCTGCATTAAATACTGATAATAAAAACACTAAGATTCTATTCAACTATTTTGTATAGTTAAAAGATTCATAGAAAATTAAATCCAGCCTTAACTACGAAACATAAAATGGGGCATGGATGAAAGTAATAAAATCATGCCAATGCATATTTTCCAATTCAATCTATAATGCAGATGTTAAGATAATATTTTATTACAAGTGGATTCAATGATCAGATGAAAGAAACAAGTTGTCAGCAAAGATAATCAAAGCAATTTAGATTTGTTATTATAATTTTAAAATGATTTTCACTCCATCTTGTGTGAAAGAAGAAAAAGAATGATATAGTTAAGAAAGTGAAAACAGTTTTAAAATATGATTAATATAAAGAGGATTAGACTTTTATTTTCATAGTACCACATATTTCTTTTACTAGATTGCTTGAATAAAAATTGAAATTTAAGCAGTCAGGTAAATCAATGGTTTCGCTTAAATTTAAAATAACTGCAATATTTGCCCTTTTAAATTATAATGCACTCACTCTGCAATATTTGCACTCACTTCATAAATTTAAAATGCTATTTGCATTTTTATATACCTTTTTCAATTATATTTTGCCACAGTGATTCAATCAGAGCTGGATCATAAAGACCACCACATTTGACAATTGCTAACTGACTTTCAGGGAGATTAAAAGGAACAGCATAGTCTTCATATAACTAAAAATAAAATAAACACATTTAAAAAAAATATTTTTATTAGATTTCTAAAAAAAGTAATTTTTTTATTTTTAACAATTTTTCTGATTTTATTCTTTTGCATTACTATATTTATTATAAAATTTTGATTGATTTAAAATTGATATTTCTTTGCTAAGTAGCACATTATAATTAAATACAAATTTAGTTAAAATAATGTATTAAATGAAAATCACGCATCGAAAATATAAGGGGGGAAGCAAATTATATCAGTATATCAGGTATATTGCAATTTTCAATATACCTGATATACTGGAATTTCATTATTTATGTTTCCAGATTATAATATTTCTTTTTCATAAACATGAAATAGGTTAAAATTAAAGAAATAAATAAGTGATGAATGTACAAAATGTAAGCTACAGCACATTGGATTTAAATAAAGTTTGATTTTTCCAAGAGATAAAATGCTTTTTACACTATATTATGCTTTTAAAAAAACTTGAATAAACCAATGAATAAAATATTAAGAACATTTTTTTTAGAACATTTAACATTTTTCAATTATTAAGAACATTTTAACCAAGGAATAGAAAGAAAATACACAAATATACATTAGTTTCTTTATAGAGTTGAGCTTGAAAAAGGTAATTTTGAGTAATCAGAAAACAAAGCAAATAATATCTAGCATTTAGAATAACACAACAGCAACGGACTGCATGGCTAAGAATACAATTTATTTTAACAAAATATTATTTTATCAATGAAATTGTTAAAAACATGCAACAAATAAATATTTTATAATTACTTTATTTAGAATATATTAAAGCATATTAATCCCTTTTTTGGTAATGTTTGCAAGGGTTTAAAAAAAAATTTGTAAAGCAAAAATACTTAATTTTTGACTTTTTTGATAATAACAAAACTATACTGCATATTGGGATACTGAGTTTCCCTTTCTATGATAATATTTCAATATATTGATTTTATATTTCATAAATACGATAAGTAATAATGCTAAATGACTAAGTTTTAAAAAAAATTGTTATAGAACAATACCTGTTGAATATTTTGAAAATTTGAATTTAATTTGTTGATAGCATCATCAATGCTGTTTGTTTGAATTGGAGATGCTTTAGTGCTTAAGCTATTCTTCTTCTGTTGTAAGGCTTCCAATATTTGAAGTTGAATACGAGCAACCTGATTATAAATAAAAAAATAGTGAATTAAAATAAGCAAAATTCAAAAACTTATATGAATTATAAATAAAAAATACACTTTTATATTTTTAAAAACATCCAACTTTTGTCTGTTTTAATGTAAAAGGGGAAAAAAATGCTATCTTGAAATATTTGCAGGTAAACTAGGACTCACATTTAGCATTAGGAGTTAAAAATCTCCAACTACTATTAATAGTTCCTCAACCACTTAATTAAAATTACAAAATTTCTTATTATATATATATATATATATATATATATATATATATATATATATATATTCCAAGCTATTCTAATCTTTAAAATTTAGATACATGTTTAAGCTTGGTGTTATTTGAAAAAAATTAATTTATGTAAATATAAATATGAAGACAGCCCCTTGAATAAAAAGTATTTTGATACTTATATGGAACATATTTCTACCATATCAGGTATTTACAGTTTTATTGTTTAATAAATATTATCAAAATGGTGAGCAGTGTCCATATAGTTTTCTGATAGATCACACATAGAAAATTTGTGTAATTTGAAATGATTGAGACTTTGCAAATATTGAGAGAAAAGATATTAGTACAAAGGATTAGGAAACTCAACATAAGTAGTAGGATTATTGAATTGAAACCAAAAAATAATTGCATTCTTACAATGACTCTAAATCTATTTTCTTTAAAACAATTGGTAACGTCACTTCACAAGTAGTTATTTAATCTTTGATAAAACACACAGATGCTTTTGTAAGTTCTATAGATTTGTTGACAATATATTGTATTGTAATCCCATGATTTTTCAATTTCGAATAAGGTTAAAAGTACAAAATACCTCCATTTTTTCTTCAAGTTCGTGTAGAAATTCACCTTCACCACTTGATGATATTCTCATCTCGGATCCTTTAATACACATAATAGCTCTAGACAAATATTCTATCCTTTGAGACAGGTTCATATCCAATCTTTAAAAAATAATAAAAATCCCCAATATAAAAATAAATATCAATATTTCAGTGGACAAGAAAAAAAAATCAAACATTCACTATTATTTCATACATTAAAAGTAAAATTATTTCATGCCTACTAATACAATGTAATAAACTAGTCAGAAAAAATATAAATTAAAAATTAAAATGAAACAATTTACTTAAGGCAAAATACAACCAACATTTTACAAAATGATTTTATTTATTTCATTTTATTTCCCAACATTACTTAGATTTTGAAGAAATATGTACTGAAAATTGAATTTTCAAAGTATAAAAGGATTTCATTTAACTTTTATCATATCATTTTGCATATGAGCTATATTTTGATACAATATTTCATACATGTACAAATAAGTAAGAATTTGTTTTTACTACGAGAAAATGAATACCCTTACCCTTGTTTATCTGCAAGTTTATCAAGAACCCTTGCAGCAGCTGAGAAGTTTTGGTTCTTTTCATAATATTTCCACAAAAGATTTAATACATATAAATTGTCCGGACGAATAGTACTACATCTTTTCAGATAATCTTCAAGATAATGAGATTTTATCTATTTGAAAGGAAAAGGTAATTTAAATTATGACACATTTTGAAGAAAATCAATTAGCAATATAAACAAAAAAAACATTAAAAGTAAAAATTGTAAATATTTTTTTTAAAAAAATGCTAAAATGAATAGAATAAGAATAATGATATTATCTTATAAAAAGAATATAAGATAATATCATTAACTTTTAAGAAAACTCTTAATGACTTTGCAAATTCTTCAATTCCCCTCTCCCCCCCCCAAAAAAAAACTTAACAGCTCACAATTTTGGGACACAAAAAATCATTATTTTAAATATAAGCGCTGAAGTAACAATCGAAAATTTAAAATTAGGGTTTCTTAATATCATATGACTTTGCTCATTAAAAAAATCATCAGTCATATAAAAAACATAATCCTATGTTGAGATCTAATAAAACAAAATTTTTATTAAAAAACTGACAAATTAATAAAATTTTGACGAGTTATTACTACTGAAATTGATATATATCTTACATAGAGAAGGGTATCTGATTGGTTGTTCTCTATCAAGGAATCATATAAAGCTACATGGAATAATTCATCATCAGTCTTCAATGACGTTTCAAATATCTGGTCAAACTGTAAAGAGTGAATAGATATTATTAAATATATTAACAAAAAAAGCAATCATTTTAAAATCAGTATAAAAATTGCTTCATGTGAACTAAGACATTTATACAACAAAAGAAACAAGCAGAAAATTTTAATAAAATAATATCTACCATGTGAGGCACACCAATTTTTAGGAAGGGAAAAAACATAAAATAGATACGGTATTTTGTACTTTTAACCATATTGGTTTTCATTTAACATATTGCTTATAAGCCAGGAGATTGTTTTCAGCAGTTTGAAAGCTGGCTGTGTCGCGAGATATCTCATTTTCATATTTTATTGCCTATATACATGCTGAACCAATTAAAGGTAAATATTTAACACATTATGGACTGCAAAAAAACCTCTCAGACAAAAGCTTGAAACAGTACATTTTTGGGCAAACTGTATGTTCTAAAATTATCAAAACTTTGTAATTTAGTAAGCAATAATAGATGGGATGCACATCATGAAAAAACTCGTGAGCAGTCCATAGCAGATGGGATATGAAACATGAGAAAATTCCTAAGTAATTCTTAAGGTTTTAAAATAAGACATTGCTGTGAATCATGCCAAACACTATTGCACAAGAGAAATGCTTTACCAGATATCAAATTCTAAAGCATTATTCAAGTATATAAATAATAGTTAAAATATAAAAAATCTTATATAATAAATACATGTATAAAATGTGTTCCAATATTTATTAGATGTAAATATAATACCAAATGCAAATAAAAATTAGCTTGTATGGATTCTATTGCTTACCAAGTCCGTTTCTAGAGTGTCAAAAATGTGTGCCCAAAGTGTTACATGCAATGTGTAGAAGTTAATTGGGCTTTATTATTACGCTTACACACTCCAAGATTGGTCAGTAGTTTTGATAAACAAACAAAATAATTAGGAAATGAATGAAAAATTATAGATTGAGAGATATATAATAAAGAATTCGACTTGCATAGACTTTGGCTTCTTCAGGTGTTAAAAGATTGGGATCTTTCATGGGAGGAGGACCAGGTACTTTTGGAATGCTGGGTGACTGAGGGTGGGAAACACTTTGAGACCTCAAGTCATTCATGGAATCAATTATATGCTTGTAGCATTTCATTCTACAAAATACAGAAAGAAAAAAATCACTATCACTTATAAATATTTTTTTTAAGTTTCAGTTACAATCTGTAATAAAATTCTTTTTATTAATTTTAGACGAATGAACAAGAAAACCTCATTCTAGATAAAGAACATGTGATAAAAATATTCTAGAATAATACTTTATATAATACTAGCTGATACCCAGTGCATTATTGCCTTAGAAGAAATAATTTTGAAACTATCATTTGAAATAATTATCTTTTTTAATTAGTAATTATACAAGGAGAAATATTTATTTTCTTGTTGACAATAAATATATTAAATGAAATTGAATAATATATAAAGAAAAAGAATAATTAATATTTATTCTTTTTTTTAACTTTAGCTATAATAACTGTACAAAGATTATAACCATTGCACAAGTACAGGCAATAAGGTGGCAAGTTTTATTGCAAAGTTTTATTGCAAGTATGGCATTGCATAAAATATGAACAAACAAATTTCCTTTCTATATATTGGAATTCAAACAAAATTCCTTTTTAAACATTAGACTTTAACTAAAAATGGCCTACATAATTTCATTAATTTATCTACTAAAAGAAAATGTATGAAAATATCTTGCATGGACTATTAAGCTATGAACAAATAGCACAATCATACTTTTTAGCTTTAAAAAGGAATTATAATAATGAAATTTAATGCACTTTAAAAAGGATTATTAAAATTATTTTCAGAGCATGAGAACAATATGATAAGTTTGTAAAAAAAAATCTTTTTACAACTATGAAATTTTTAAAAAAATTCAAATCACTGGTAAAAAAAATGTTAAAGATGGAATCATAAAAATTTGCAAACTTTTCATTAAAAAAACTTCTAATTTTAATCGATTTAATGAACTAAATCTTGTACTGAAGTAAAAGTAGATTTGTTTTGGGGATGGTTCTCACAATGTTGCACTATTCTCTATAGGAAAAGGATTACCTTTAAGCTAATAACCCACAATATAAAAATGTTTAAAAGTTTGATTCGTGACAAGGCATATTCATGATGAATTTTTAATGAAAAAGAATCATGGCTCTTCAAATTTTAAAACAAGTTCTTATTTCGTATTTTCCTCATGGAATCGATAAAGTTATATTACAAAATCTAAAAATACATAAATGCAACTACAAATATTTATTTATGAGTAAAATATTTTAAGATCTAAATCATTACTTAATAAAAGAATATACATAGAAGAAAAAACTAGTGTACCTATTCGCAAATGCTTGTTGGCCTTGTAGATCATCTTGAGGCTCACCATTTTTGTAGTAATGTAAAGCTAAACCTTGAGGATCCCGACGCTGAGCACAACAAAGACAGAGATCAATGATCCCATGATAAAATCCAGCACTGCGAAATAGCCCACACATCAAATCCAAATCAACATTGGGTGCAATTGATTTACAGAGCTAAAAATAAATTTTGGATTAAAATTTTGTAGTCACATTATAGAATGAAATATAAATTTTTAATATGCAAATACAGCTAACCTTGAGAGCCTCGTATAATTCTTGTTCCCTATCAGCTTTATTTAAGATATTCTTAGCATTCAATACTATTTCATGAGCCTGAAAAATAAGTAGAACATTTTAATGCCTTATAAGTAATAAAAAGAACTATGTTAAGAAGGGTGGGAAAAGAAACAAACCCTTGAAACAGTTGCATCTTCAAGACGATAAATGGATGGGCAAAGTTCTCTCAAAAGCTGACTAATAGTACCAGTACTTGCATTATCTTCGAGGTAAAAGTTGATCAATGCATTTGTCAAAGAAACAGATAACTAAAGGCAAAAATAAAAACATCACATTAAAAGCTTTAAAAAAATTATTTACAGCACAAAGAACATTATCAAAAGTTTTTAATTATCTTTTGAAAAGTGTCACTATATATCCCCCCAAATATTATTAATATAAATTTTATATTTGAAATCGAACATCTATAAACATTAATATATTTTGAATTGAACACACCCACACCCACACATATAATACTAATGCTCATGGCACAGAAATCAAGCTTATTACTAGTTGTCAAATGGAAACAGTCAAATATAACCAAAACATCATACAATATTCAGATTGTTTTATTCCCTGAACAATTTTGTAGCTGAACTGAATCAAATGCATTCTTTAACTAAATAATGAAGTGGCAAAATATAATTAGATGTGTTATGAAGATTAACCAAATATGGTTTCCAATAGGTAATTAACCAATAGGGTTTCCAACAAGCAGAGACATTCGTTTTATAGGAATTGCAAATGAGTTACAGTTTAAGATTTAAACAATAGTTATATGCCCTGAAGATACATGTAAATTAAATAATGTCCATATTTATTTAATTTTATAAAGCAATGTTAATAACAATAAAGTATAAAATTTAAAAAAACAAAAATAACTAGCATGGCTTTTAAATCACAAAAAAAAAAGTTCAGTAATAAGGGTTTTTTTTTTTTCTTTTTTTTAAATATGAAAACATTTTTCACTAGTTATCTAAATACATTTTTGTCTTACCTCCTTGCCATCAACTATAAAATCCTTGAAAGTCAAAAGCTTCAATAATTCTTGCTGAGTCTAGTTTTCCAAAAGAAAAGACATAATTTAGAAAAGGAAATAAAACAATGAAATAAAGGTGTTATTACAATTAATTCAAAAATTAGATTATGTTAATATTTAACAAAGATTAGGTTTTAAAATAATAAAACCATTCAAACAAAAAACAAAATTAGAATCATTCAAATATATTTTTTATGTAAAATAATCCAATAAAAATGTTAAACTATACTAAACTTATTCATACTTTAATGTCAGAGCTGTTATTTAAACTTTTAGAAAACTGACAGAATATGTACAAAATTGCATTCTACATTGTACCAGGTTAATATGTAACAGTGTAAGCAAAAACAGTTGTTAAAAGTAGCTTTCATGATTTTTATAAAAAACTGTCAAAATTTTTCTAAAAAGTTGAAAAAAAAGAGAATAAATTGGTTAGTATTTAAATGATAATGCTTTGAATAATTCAACCTACTTCAATTTATGCTTTCAATAATTTTTTAAAAAGTTACATTACAAAGATAATCCACCCACAATGCATTCTTTGTCAACCTATCATTCAACTTTCTTGTTAGAAAGAAATTTTGATTAAACTGCATAAACCAATAATTTAAACCCTGCATATCTTTTTAGAGAATTAGAATAATCAAGATATGAAAATTCTTCAAATTATAACATTACAAAAACAATTAATCATATAATATAGATCATTTATTGCCTCAGACATCAAAATAACACACCCTTGTGGGGTTAAAGCACAAGAAATAAATATGGAAGATTTTTTATGCAATTAAAAATAATATGGGCATATGTTTGCATACCTGTGAAAGAAATCGTATGACATTTTCAAATTGATGATCACACAATATTTTCCATAAAGCTAACATTTCATAAGTGTAATTAACTAGTTGCTGAAAGTTAGCCAATGAAATACGTTCCTGTAACTCAGCGTCACCTGTAAAGTAAATAAACATGTAAAAAAAAACCTTACTACCAATTCAAATAATTAGAAAAAAAATTATTGTGCAGAAATTCCTAGGTCCAGCATAGTGATAATAATTTGAGTACATTATAACTAATTTATAGTTATAAATTATTTAGGACATCTACTAAAAAATTAAATACAAATTCAAATATCGTTAAGCAGGGCATTATTGATTCTCCAAAAAACAATTGCAGTTGTACAACTTAGTCACTGGCATACCTTAATTAATAATAATTATTATATCATTAATTATTAACAAATCCAAAAATTATCTTTTATTAACTCTTAAAGAAATAAGGCTGCTACATGCAAGGAAAATATATAAAGGCTAGTTTAAAACAATTAAATATATTTACACCCCTTTTATCACAAAAAATATTTTAGAAAGAAATGAAATTTTTTAATTAAAAAAAAACTTTCACAAAAACATTAATTATCAATGTTGATATTCATTTTTAAAAAATGTATCGCATACAGGGCACTTTTGATATCCAGCTTATCATGTTACTTTTAATTTAATCTCCTTTTCATAAAAAGTTTCATTATTCTCCCAAGAAAATAAATTTTAAATATCAAACTGATACATCAAAGTCAAATTATTTTAATAGCCATAATAATATAATTTTGGCATTTATATTATTAACAAAAATTAAAACATAATTCCCCTTTTTATCTATCTTCTAAATAGTATAATAGTGTTATTTTATATTCTTACATATTTCCTTCCTTTGGTGACTAATTAGTTTACAAGAATTAATGATTATTAAAAGTTTCGAATAAATATGTTATATAGCTTAGTCTTAAAGGCTACATCACAAAAATAGTCTTAAATATCAAATTTCCATAGATCTTCAAATCTTACTAATTTAAAAACATTATCTTATTCTGTTTATTGTGTTGTTTTCCCTTCGATCTATATCTTTATTTAATAATTTAATAATTGAAAAGAGCAGGAGTTTTTTTTTTTAAAAAAGGAACCATTTTTTTTACCATAATTTAATTTTGAAATCAAATCTCAATTGTTAAATATAACAAAACATTAAAAATTATTACTCAAAGCAAATCTTATGCCAAACTTTACTCAACAAAGAAAAATAAGTATAATTTTTACATTTTAATCCTCAAAAAGGACAAAAAAGCCAGGAAAAAATAATAGTAGCAAAAATGAAAGAAATTTGTTTTTTTTTAACAATGAAATCTATTTCTATAAAATATGTTCAAAATATATTTAAAAATTTAAGTAAAATATAGAAATTGAAATATACAGCAAAAGATTAATGTCACTGAAGAAAAAGATTTCTAAATTTAAGATAATGTAAGAATTATTTTTGAGCTTTTGAGTGCAATTTCTTGAAGATCTTGTAGCAAAATCGAAATATTTTGCTTAATTACCATGAAAATGTCAAAAACAATCCTTCTAAGGTGCATATTCTTATCCACCAATATGTGTGTGCGTGGTAGTTCTAGATCAAATGGTATGTTTTAAAAAAAATCACCTTTTAAGAATAATTTGTTAGCATTAATAGCTTAACAATCAATTTTTCAACAATCATGCATTTCACTTTATTTAAGCCAGTTATGTTTGATTTTTAGTTAAAATCTTTAGGCATAAACATTGTTTTCTGTTGTAAAAAAATGCAACAATCTAGAAGAAAATATATTTTTTAGCTACTATCATCACATAATAACTTCTATTATTACATAGGATTACTATAAATTTGTATTAGAATAGAAGGTAGATATGGAAGATTAAAAATTTTAAGAAATCTTAAATAAAAAAATTCTATAATACAGTTATACATAAAAAAATATTCTATCAGCAAAAGCATTTTTTTTGAAAAAGTATCTTTTATAAATATCAACTCACTTTGTGTGTGTCTTTGGTAATTGAGTGGTGTGTCATTAGGAGACCCATAACCATTCTGAGCCAGTAGCCTTGACATACCCACATTCTGAGCTAAACTAAAAGACATTTTAAAAAGTAATTTAATTATTATTCAATTTTGATAATTCTCTGAAATAAGTTAGTTAAGATAAATTATATCCATTGTACAACAAATAAAATAATTTTTGAAAATGTTAAATATTATTCTTTTACCCGAACAATAAATAACACAAACCCAATATATAAAGAATTCTATTATAGGTGATAAAATTATACAAGTAGGCATAAGAGATTAGTCCTTTCACTATTAACTAGGTCCCATCAGTCATGCAAACTCTCCCTCAGTATGCTAGTTTCTATCTCAAATGAGGGGTATAGGATTCAAAATGAGTTATCACTAAGAATGTTCTCATTTTACACTCAAAGTTGCAATCACTGGGCCCTCAAGACTGGACCATGTCAACAGTGAAAGGGTTAAACTAAAGAGATTTCGTAATGGTAATAAAGTATTGAAATTGACACGCTGAAATAGCAGGATGTGATGATGAGATAACCATTGGAACTACTATAATTACACATGCCTACACTATTAGGGATACTGCACTTTATATGTAGTATTAGTTCACATAAAATAAGATAAAGAAAGATCCCCCTTCACATTTTTTTTTTTTTTTGGCAATTGACACAATAACTTAGTAGAGTCATACACTCTACCTCATTAGTTGAATGGTTTCATGTATGATATCATTCTACAATCAATTTTGTAGCAACTTTATTCTCATTCAGCATTTTAATGTGGCAGCATAACTATAAACCCAAGTTTACTTTATCAATCAATAAATAAATAAACTAAATTAGGAAGATTGTGTTTAATCTTTCAATACACTCCTTTATACAATAATCATTTTCTTCTTTCAAGTTCTTTGCAAAATGGGGGAGGGGTTACAAAATATTTTTGGCTATGAAAAAATTATCAGTTTGTTATAGAAATAGGTATTAAATATTTCAGCAGGTATTGAATAAGCTAAATTATGACAATTCAAATACTGCCATTCTGAATTTTATATTTTTAATGGTAGGCCAGACCTTCACAATTATTGCAAACAGCTGAATTACTAAAATGCATGCTCCTTTTGATTATATCTAATGCAAAATATAATGGAAATAAAAATGGTGAACAGTTTAAACCATACATATTTTTTTCATACAAAAAAAATAATTAATTCAAGCAAATTCTACCAGAAACCTCGGGTCAGCAAGTAATTTTGGTGTTTTGTAATATATATAAATTGAAAACACATGATATACTTATGTAAAAAAGAATCACAATGGACATATATTTACAACACTACAAAATTGAAAATAAGTTGTTTCCAGTCTAGTAAGATATATATAATTATCTTTATTAATTACCTTTCATTCTGATAATCGATAAAAAAAACTTAAGCAATGCAATTATATGGCTTTATTCATTAAAAAAAAGAAAAATTTGCATTTTTAATATAAATTATACACAATTTTATAATGTTTCAGAACTTAAATGTACCATTTTGTTATAAAATTTACTTAGTATTCTTCAGCCACTCTTTTCCCAATTTTCAGAATCTGAAGATTCTACAATTCCATATTCATAATAGTTTATCAGTAAAATAAACTCATTGGAAGATAAATTAGCTTTACCTGGCAACAGCTGGATTTAAGAAGGATTGGTGATTTTTCTGCAGAAAATGCTTCAAAGATGCCAGTTGTTGTAAAATAAAGGCTAGGTCTTCAGATGAAATGTTACTAATCAGCTAAAAGATAAACATCAATTTTTTAGCATTAAAAAAACCTACATAACTCAGATTTTTTTTAATAAACATAATTGGCTTTTTCTAACACAAAAAAGGACAACATTGAAAATCATAGTAATTTATGAATTATGTTCAATTATATATATATATATATATATATATATATATATATATATATATATATATATATATATATATATATATAACCTGGACAAAATATCAGTCTGAATTCATCATTTCTAATGTTAAGTCATATACTATAAATTACTTTGCAAGTAACTACTATATGTTAACAAACAGAACAAATGATTCATAGATTCATATGTTTGCCACATGGTTTTGAGAATCAACAATTCTTCATAAATACTGATTAAACATTTTTAAAAGCATACATTTCACATTATCAATATTAAATATGAAAGTATTTATATACTTTGTACAATTTTTTTTAAAATTAAATCAGTGTTTTGTTCTTTTAATTTAACAGTCCTCTTTTTTTAACTTCTATTAAGAGAAAAAGAAACTTTATGAACAACAGCATAAACAAAACTAACATCTATATGCAGTAAATAAAGTATCAGAATTTGAAAAATGGAAGATTATTTTTTAAAAAATAATATGTGCAATTTATAGCTGGATGAGTTAGGGGGGGGGAGTATACACAAGTTGAATAAAATTTGGAAATAGTTATAAAGTTATTAATATTGAGACAGAAATTAAAATTACATTTCAGTTATACTATTCAGATGTAGAAAAAAAAATTCTTTCCTAAGATTTCATAAAATATCAGTTTTTAAATGTGCATTAAATAAACACAATTTTAACATTCAAAATTATACTTTAACACTAAATTTCCAATCAAAAACTATCTGAAAGATTTTACATTAATCTTTCAATACCATTGCTAAAGTAAAAAATATTATTTACAAATAATTGCTCAATATACATAGAATGCATGTTCTATAATTCCAAAAGTAATCTTACTTTTAAATTTCTTATAAAGCAAAACTTATGCAAAATCTTAGATTTATAATTTTATCACATAAGACAAATTACAGAGTAAAATACAATGCACAAATAGAATGAGTAAATAGAGTAAGTATAAGGGGAAAAAGTAATCATTAGATTTGATATTGCTACAAAATGCAATGTACAAGAACTATATCATAGTATTCAACAGAAAGTAAATCCTAAAATAATACTTGCTCGTGATAACAGCATTACTGATGCATTCCTGATACTTTCTGTTAGAATGATAAATTGTTCTTTGCATTTACCATCATTGTACACATTTCCTTATTTTTAAAAAATGAGTTTATTAAAAAAATTTGTGTCTTTTATTATTTTTCCTTTTCTTAATATGGTAGCATTTTTCTCAAGGGCATAGTTTTGATAGTAAATAATTTTTTTAAAAATACTTACATAAATAATTTTTGATTCACCTATTTTTGTAGAAGTTTCAGACACCAACTTCAAATTCCATACAGGCCTATTAAAAAAAGTAAATAATTATCTTAAATAATTATATAATGTAAACATTTATGAAATTTTGATCATAATATTTCATAAACTGATCTTGAAAAAAAATGATCATGAATATAAAAACAAATTTAAAAGTACAAATAATTTTCATGTTCATTTCTTAGGACTTAAAATTTCATCTTATAATAGAATGAAGATCAATACAAACAGTGCAACAGAAAAAAGAGGATATATATTTCTGGAAACATTTCTTGAATGACCCCATTTCAAACAAAAGACAATAAAATATATAAACAAAAGCACCCTAACATAGCATCATCACTTCTTATTATTTTCACTATGGGATGCATACCTAATCAAGCGTCACCATTCATTATTCAAAAGAGAAGATAAATGCAACTGCTACAATCTCACTTAAGCATAGCATATCAAATAATGTAACAACAGAAATTTTTAAAACAATTATAATCTAAGACCACTAAGTTGGCAACATAAAAAGGACAATGCTGGAATACTTCATCAATGAACTAATAGTATTTCTGAATTTTTTGCCACAGTTACAATGAGAATACACATATAATTTTTCACCTAATATCATTTGGTGTTCAGTTGGCCATTCAGTTAAGAAATTATCAATTGAACAAAGTTATTTCTCCATCCTTAAGAGACACAACACCATGTTGGAGCTAGTTTCTTAAAAAAGGTCCTTCTAGGTTGGGGCATAATTGATTTCTCCTTCATTTTGTCTATTGCTTTAAGATCACAATTTGGATAACTATTTTAAGTCACCTGTTTCATCATTCTATAAGAACTGCAACAAGCAACAGTTTTTTCAAAATTTCTTCACAATCTAAAAATAAAGTTGCTTAGATCCACTTCATAGGAATACTGTTACAAAATATAAAGCAAACATGCAGCAAAAATGTGTAAGGTGTTTGGAGCTTTTCATATCGTAACTTAACCCAACAAATTCAGCTAGTGTTAGAATTCCATTGTCCCAAGATCTGCAAATTTTTGAGCAAGGGGAGAAAAAAATGGAACTATCCCTTCCATATGAGCAAATGGCGATGAATTGTCTTTCATCTCTACATTTTAGCTATGAAGCCAAAATGTCTGAGTCAGATTTTTGTCAAACAAGCTTAGTTTGGATTCATTGAGTCAATGGTCTATTCTTTACTCAAGATGTCAAAAGATTATCAAACATGATAATCCTTTTCTTAATCAGTATAGGTTATAGTCATCAAATATTTCTTTCATGAAATGTAATACAATCTAATTCTCTGTCTAGATACATAGAAAATGAGAATAAAAATAAATAAAATATACAAGATGTGTATTAGGTTGTTGTATATCTATACAAGGAAAAATTTACTTATTGTGTGTGTGTGTGTGTATGTGTGTGAGAGAGAGAGAGCATGCATTTTTGTAATTTATTCCATATTACTTTTGACTGGAAAGCCTTGTTGAGAGTTGTGGCAGAAAATGATCAAATAAACAGATATTGTCTTTTAATTTCGTTTTATTTCAGCTCTAGAAGTACGCTGCACAACAACCATTGCTTTACGCTGAGAAAGAAAGTAGAAAAAAAAGGCGTAACATTTATCTCTAGTCTTATACTATGATATGCTTACAAATCACACAGTGTAGATTTTTGACATTAATTCTGATACATTTGACCTTGACAAGAGAAACAGGCTTATTTTAAAGTATCTATTTTATATATGTGATTTATTACTCATCAAAGGAATCCTCCAAAAAAATATTTACACCAGTGATTTATAATCCATCCACTTGCACATGGACACAATTGCAATCAATTGAGCATTTACTTTATAATACTTTATTTGATATATTCATGGATCAGGAAATTACTATGAGCTAAATTATGGTAAAATTTTGGAAATTTATTGCATATATATATATATATATATATATATATATATGCATTTCACTGTTTATCTTGAAGAGATGTGGTTAAAAAAAGCATATGAATGAACATTGCAGTTACTAACCTGACTATTCTAGAAAAGTATAAATATAAACCATTATGTTTCCCTGAGTAGATCATTTCAGAAGTAGATGGTGAAACAGCAGTGCTAGATAGCTGCTGACCTAAAACACCAGTACTGGGAGATGCTGGTTGTTGTACAGGAGTAGAAACTGGCCTTACAGGACTGTAGAAATCTGGAGGCAACAAAAGAGGCAAAATAAAATAGTTTTCCAAAAGCACCCTTATATTCTCATAACATATCTTTTTCTTTTTACAATTAATACAATCAAAAGAAAAACTCTTTACTTGAAAATTGTGGCTGAGGAAGAACAGCACGTTGTGGATTCTGAGGAGTACTTGCCCAAACTAATAAATAAAAAAAAAATTTTTTTAACATTAATGAATCTTTCATTTAAAAAAAAAAAACATTATCACAACACTGAAGTTGTTTTTAAAAAAGAAAGCAATCAGATAGAGCAAAGCACAAAAAGGGGAGGAGAGAGTATAAGACTTGCCAATTTTTAATTGAAACTTTGAATGAAACTTTTTTTTTATCCTAGTATCTCATGCAGAGACTGAAAAGCAGCTTACTAAAAAGAATATCAAAAGGTTTTAAAATTTCTGAACTTCAAAATATTAACAACTACAAATAACTTTAACCATACTGCTGTTTGAGATTGAATCAATCTCTTTTTTTATAGCAGTGCTGTACAAGTATTTTAAAAGCAAATCTGAAAACCTGCACCTTGTGAACAAATATGTCCTTTTATAAATTAAAGCTAAATCTTTCCCAAATTGCTAATGTGATAGACATAAAGCACTTGGTATAAAGGACATACACAAAGATATATATAAAATTGCATTATTTTTTTTTAATTACACTGAACATTTTTGGTTTTAACAGCAGCCCATTTTATAAAACTCTTATTTGGTCTAAGAATAAAAGGAACTGATCAAAAATTGTTTAAAACCTTAAATTTCGGCCCAACTAAACTTTAAAATAATATATAATTTTTAAGTTTTACTGTAAATACTGTCACAGTTATGAGCCATCAAATCTCCAAAATACACTTTTCCCAAAAGGTTTCAACCATTTTAGTCATTAATGAGCAACATTGAGTATTAAATATTCTGTAATTTTATTTATGAACCAAAATTATTTTAAATAATTAATTTAAATTTTAATATGAGCCAAAATACCTGGATTAATTGCAGATCCAATGCTAGGTCGACCAAGTGATAACTGTGAGTCCACTGGATTCAAAGGAGCATCTCCAACTTGTATTTGACCATAATGAGGTTCACCTCCATACAAGAAAAATGCTCTATTAGCCCATTCTGCAATCTAAATTATAAGAAATACATTAATTTCAAATAAATATTTAATTTTTACATTTTTTTTTTCAAGTTTTTCAAAGGGTTTGATATGAATCGAAAATACAATAACAAGAGGGAGGCACAACCTTTTCAGGATGAGGGACCAAAACAGCACATAAATCTTAAAACATATTAAAAACGTGAAAACATTTGTTTTTTTGGCAAAATGCATGTATCACAATTATTACTTTACTTATTTTACTCATGTACAAGTTATACAATAAAGAAATGAATAAAACACAAACATTATAGCTATGATTAAAAAGATTCCTGCTAAAAATAGGGCAAACTTGAAATAGAATAACAGAGGAAAACTTTTTGGTAGTTATATAGAGAACACAATTTAAATTTTGAGAAAAAAATAATAATCAAAATTAGTAAAAACTAATGAGATGGCTGGGATTCAATATTTGAAGATATTGATTTTATGTTGGGCTTAAGATTGGTTGTGGCAAAGCATAAAATAGAAGGTGCTTGTCTGCTATTCTATTTCTTATTTTTGATTTGTTTCAATTCATCAGTGAGAGAGTTTGCCCACAAATGTAAGTTGTACATGCATCTGCATTTTGCTTTAAGCATAAAAATTCCTAGGATAAATCTTTATAAAATTCTAATATTGGTTTTTCTTTGAATTGATTTTTGAAAAAAATCAGAATACTGTAAATCAACTAAGGCTAACTGCATACTCTCATCCTCTAGATTTACATCAACAGAAAATGGAGAAGAAAATACATCAATTTTTGTTCAGCACTTTTCAAAATCTGAGAAACGTTAATCAAACGCTTTACGCAAGATTTGAATTTGATCGTCATATTGCATTTTCATGCATGGAAATTTTTTACGTCCGCGAGCTACTCCTATACGAAAACTCGTTCTCGTAGGTACCCATGAAGGGAAGAAACTGAAAAGCTGTGTAATGAAAAGTAAATAAACTTTATGAATGACTGTAAATTATTTATTCTGATGTATTTTATTAACAACATTAGTAGACTAACTTTGAAAGCTACATGAGCAAATTTTGACCCACAGGTCATAGGTTGTGCATCCCTTTATAGCACAATTACTTTAACAAAAGAAAATTTTAAATAATTGGTCATATCATTAACTAACCTAAAGATAAAATTGCTAATCTTAAAATATTAAGGTAGAAGATAAGATTATACATATAACCATTAGAGAATATGCAATACTTTGTTCCAACAATATGCAATAATACTAAAATACTAACATTAAAATCAAAATATCTTCAACTTATACATCTAATATATAAAATTCTCGTGTCACAGTTTTCGTTGCCATACTCCTCCGAAACGGCTTGACCGATTTTGATGAAATTTTTTGTGCTTATCCGGTATCTATGAGAATCGGCCAACATCTATTTTTCATCCCGAAATATCAATTAGTTCAGGAGAAATTAATTAAAACCCCTTAATTTCTGTGAAATTAAAACCTGTAAAGTTACTTTCCGAGTGAATCCCGACCTTCCGGAGAAGCGATCGCTCATGAGTACCTTTTCGTCCAGTAAAACCGCGTTTTTAAAATTGCCATCTTTACGCGTCCGTTCAACTTATACTCAATATCGCTGTGGAATCGGATGGACTTTTTATCGTAGACCACGGAGATATAATTTATTTTACGAAATGTCGACGCAAAAATTAAATATCGATTTTTTTAAAAAAGGTCCATTTTGGCGGGTCTATTTCTTGAACGGCCCTGTAAAATAGACTCTTAGCTGGAAAAATACAGAAAATATGTTTCCTGAAAGGCAATACGATATAGTATTCTGCAATATAATTTAAAAAATCGAATTTTTAAAACTGAATTTTTGACGAATTTTTTTAACGAAGAGGCAAAATTTCGCTTTAATATTGAATTACGCCGAAACTTTTCAAGATAACTCAATCAAATTTTTTTTACATAAAATTCGATAAATTTTTTAAAATCGTGTGAAAGATTGAAAAAATCTGATAGAAAATTGCGCATTTAAAAATTATTTTGTCGTTTGTTGTTTTACAAATCTAATCCATTGATAAATAAAAATGAGACTAAATTTTTTTTGTATAATTTGGCATTGCTTTGGCACACCCTGATCAATTTTGAAAACAATCCTGCAAAAATTACGCGTCTTATGAATTCATTCCAGTTTTTCCACCTCGCATACTTCACCTGAAAGTTGGGACACCAGTAATGCAACTACGAAACCTTCCTCCACCTAAATTATGCTATGACACCAGACTACGAATGACTAGACTTAATAAGCATGTAATCGAAGCTACGATTATTACTGGATGTGCTCGAGGAGTGTTGGTTTTAATACCCCGCAGTCCACTAATTCCGTCGGGGTATCCTTTTGAATTTAGAAGAGTGCAGTTTCCCGTAAAAGTTTGCTTTGCAATAACCGTTAATAAGTCACAAGGACAGAAATTAAAAGTAGCAGGGATCAATTTAAGAGGAGAATGTATTTCAAACGGCCAATTTTATGTAGCTTTCTCCCGAGTCAGTTCATCTAGCAGCTTAATGAATTTATCAACAGAAAAAAAAAACTCCAAAAAATGTTGTATACAAAGAAGTTCTTGCTTAAACACAGGTATAACAATAAAATGTAGATGGCCTGGGTTTGAAAAGAAAATAACTA
The DNA here is from genome assembly GCA_026289955.1 of Argiope argentata. Classification (NCBI taxonomy): domain Eukaryota; kingdom Metazoa; phylum Arthropoda; class Arachnida; order Araneae; family Araneidae; genus Argiope; species Argiope argentata. Next base: position 827,024 of record JAOUZG010013930.1, on the reverse strand, counting down.
CTTTAAAAGCATCCTTAAGGATCGGTAAGGACAAGGGCATATATATAAGGAATCCAGGGGCGCCGGGACCCTCCCAAAATTAGGAAAAAATTATAGACAATAAGTAATTATTATAGAGGACTTTCGTAACTAAGTGCACGTAGCACTGTTATCCCCCACTAATTCCATTACCCGAGCAATGCCGGGTACGGGAATGCTAGGAAATTATTTATTACTAGGAAATTATTTATATGGCAAAACAACGTTTGCCGGGTCATCTAGTTAATTTTAAAAAACGCATCTTTAATAATTCCATGTTTTAGAAACTTTGTAACATTACTTTCATCTAGTTTGTAAAACAATAAAGTTTGAGGCAGAAATGAGTTTAATTTACATTTTATAAATTTTTGGCAATCATACCTGTTTTTCTGGCAATGTTTGAGAGCATGCTAAAATAAGGCACATGGCACAGGCTTGAGATTCCTAAAATGGATAAAATAATTGTTTAAAGAATTGTATCAATCATGCAAATGATTCAGTAGTATAATTTGAGTTTAATAATTCATGTAGTGTTAACTAATATTTGAAATAATAGAAGATGATTAATATTATGATTTAATATTAAATTTCCTATTAAAATTTGCATAAATACTTTCATTTCATAAACATACTATCTATTCAACATTACTAACATCTAAACTACTGTTTAAAAAATAAATACCAATACATGAAAGAAATTTTAGATTTTACATAATTTAGTTACAGCATATGCTTCCCCCTGCTGTGATACTTATATATTTAATATTCAAGAATTAAGGGACTAACATGAGGTATCCAAATGAATGACAGACTCAAAAAAGTATTTTATACTAGTTTAAAAATCATTCGACAAATCAATCTTTGATAAGAAACATATTTTACTCTCACACTCGGAGCAATTTGTACAGTGCACAATTCAAAAATTATTATATACACATTTTATTTAATTTATAAATCCTTTCCTCTACACAATTCTATAAGAATAACAAATTTCCACTGAAGTATGTTTAACAACTTACCTTATGGATAATAAAAAATGATTTCACAGCTTCACTATCTGGTCCTTTATTATCCATAAACAATTTATACAGCTGGTCAACAGGTCTTGGCTTTCTTAACATAAAACTGCCCTGTTATAGAAAGTAAAATTATTTCGAAATCTATGCTTTACTTTTGGTTTGTAAAATGCATAACAAGTTCATTTTTAAAATTTTAAAATGAAACCATGGAATTAATCAGAATTACTATCTAAAACAAAATTACTAAGAAATATTTTCAGTAACCAAAAAATTTGAAATACATTTTTGAATGCTGAGAGTGGCTTAATGAATTTTAAGCAAAATAATACAGTTTTAATCAGTATTTCTATAGGGTTTGGAATTTTTTTGGATGCGTAAATTATTACTTGAGATCCATCATGAAAAAGAAGGCACAAAAATAAAAGATACCCTACCCAAACCTCCCCCAAATCTTCAAAACTTCAGAGTTCTGAGGAAATATTTTTAACATTCAGTGATCACTAGAACACTATAAAAAATTTCAACCTTCTCAAAGAATTCATTTAATGTTATGGTTTAAAGAAATTTTCAAAATGATATTTTATTTTTGTAGCTGCAAATATATAAGATTTGTTAGTTTTTTTTTTTTTAATTTTTTGATAACAAAATTAAAATTATAAGATTCAGACTTTAAATTACACTCTGTAATGCCCACTGCAAACTGAAACTATAATTACACCAGTTACATAACAAGTAAATAAGAGCTTTGAAAGGGTAACTGATAATATTTTAGTTACATGAGAAATAACATTCAAATGCTTCTCCCACTTTTTTTTTAATGATGATAAAAATGAGCTAAATACTTTAAACTTTCTGCAATTACTTTTAAAAATAACGGAAGAGGTACAAGATAGCAAAATGTTGCCAAAATGACAGGTAATAACATTAAAATATTTAAATCTTAGAAACAAACAAAAATCTAAAAACATACTTGTGTAGAAAGGAAAACAAACTGTCTAGGTAGTTCTCTATGTTGAGTTACTAAAACAGGTGGGTCACATACAATTTCTACATTTTTGGGAGTAACAGGCACAGGCAAAATACTTGGAACTTCAGCAATAGACCATGCATTACCATCCAGCATGATAGTGGTCTAAAAATAAATTAAAAAATTAAAGTATGTTTAATTTTAATAGAACAGGTTAAAAAAAACACATAAAACTAACATTCATGAATTTAAAAATTCAACCAAGGAGGAAGTTATTAAAGTATCAAACTTTATAAATATTTTATAAGATAAATTTAGTAGCGTTTAATGTTTTAATAACTACTGTTTAAGCTATAAACAGGAGGTAAACTTGAATTATTTTAAAATATGCTCAAGAATTCATAACAATTACCACTAATCAATTATATATAAAAATATTTTCATAACAAACATATATAAAAAGTTATTTCTGTATATCATCAAAAATTATAATTTAATTACAAAACACAGGGAAAACAATTAAGATTATTAGATTGTGAACTAAGGAAAAGCATATAAATAACTTACATGAGTTTCAATCAGTTGATTATAAAATGCAAAAGAATCATTGCTGGTAGCAAAAATAAGATCATTGTCTTCAGTCTGAGAAGATGCTAATAACGTAAATCCTAAAGTGTAAAAATAATTTTAAAGAAATAATTAAATCTACAGTTGCAAATTTCAAGTTATCATTTGAGAATATTATTATTTTTTAAAGACATTATGTAATTTAAGCCAGTTTGAAAAAATTACAAGACTTATATCTCTCTCTCTAATGATAATTTTTTTAAACTTTCATTTTCAATTTTCCTAGCTGACAAATAAAGTTTTGAAGCTCAATTGATTTTAAGACAACAACAACAAAAAAAAAACATAATGCAGATTGATATTAAAATTATATTCTAATATTTACAGTATTTTGAGAAATACAATTAGAGTAAGAATGTACTTATAATATCCTTAAAGAATAAATATAAGTTGCATTTTACAAAATAGCAATAGTTAAAACTGAAAGATAATTCCAAAAGAAACAAACAAACAATAATTTTCTGAGGACGAGAATTGTAAACAAACTGAAAGATAGCGTCATTTCATAGAAACGACAAACAAAAAGCCATTGATAATAAATTTAACTAAACATTTCAAACAACACTGGCAAAACAAACCTCAAATGTCAAGGGTCAGGTCTATCTAACAATGAAAAAACGAATATTTCTTGCCTTCTAATTTTGAAGACACCAAAACCTCCAAACCAAAACAACATCATGTTCTCACATGATAAAAAACATCAAAAATTTTCTAATTTGTGTTAAAAAATGAAATTGCTGTGGAATGCCCCATTCCACTCTGTTTAATATTTGAGTCTTCATAAATAAATAATTGAATACTAACTTAATGAATAGATGAAATTATGCATACCTTTTAAGTCTATGATTAACGCCAAAATATTTAACAATGAATCAGTGGGCTACGTACATTACAAGATTTAAAAAGTATAAAATATTAGATAATTTGACAGTATAAGCTTTAAAAATTCGTTTATTTTACATCTTTTAAAACATGTAAATATCTATCTCAAAAAAACTTACTTTTAATAAATCCATATATGATATTAACAAGTTAGTGAAATAAGAAAAAAAAGGAATTAATTTAATAAACACAAATACAACAGTAGAGAGAGTTACTGTAAGAAAATCATACAACAAGAAAACTATTACAGCAAAAATAAATTTTATATTTAATTTTTATATCAAACTTATAAGTATCTTTTTTCAATGGTATTAAGCACCACAAATGCAAATTTACAGTATTTATTAACTATATTATTATCCAAATTTTTATAAAAAATGCAAAATAACTGTTATAACAAAAAAAATAGTTATTGACACTAAGAACACTTTCATAATTGAATGTATTTGAAATCTTGTCCAATCATTAATCAGTTTATAAAACATTTTCAAAATTTAGACATATAAATGCATTTAATACCTTTTTTGTAATATGCCATGCGCACATTTAGAGGTCTAGGAACATCAGCATTAGCAGTAAATCCTGGTGGTAAACGAACATGCAATAATGCTAATGTATATGGACGGTTATCACCAAATCCACCATTTGTAGTAAAATAAAGTCTTACACCTAAAACAAAATTAATTATAATTAATATCTTTGAATAAATTTCTACAAACTACAACTATATCAAAAAACTCAATATCACATTTAAATTCACATTTTAAAAAAAAATTTAAAAATCCCTTGAAATGCATGAAAATTATATATATATATAATGTTCAATGGATATCTGCAAGTGGAAAAAATGTGTTATGTATAAAAAACTTTTGCCGATGAGCTCCAAATGTAAATCAAATGTCAAGAAGAACACTAACAGTCAAATGCTTGATGTCGTAATGATTAACTAGAAATAAGTGAAGGAATTCTGAGTAATCATGAGAATTTTTTAAACTTAAAAGTAACTAGAAATCAATACTTCAGATTGATTTTAGTAGACATACTAAACAAATACAAGTTTACTAGGCACATGGTAATAAGATTTTTGATGCGATCAAATCCCTGAATATGATAAACTTATACATCAGAATTATAAATATCTATATATTTTTTAGAAATAAATATCCATTCTTAACTTATAGCTGACTTACTTGATTCAAATGCTATTTGAGTACAACGCACTATATATTGCTATTCAACAGGAATTTCAAAATTCAATTTTATTAGCAATATATTACATCACAAAATGCAATATATTGTTATGTTTTTAGCGTAGCGGGTTCGAATTGAATGGACTTTATTTGAGGACAGCACAAACAAATTTATTTACAGGTATATATATACAGGATGACTTGAAAAAGTAAAACTTCAGAAAAGACAATCCAGCAACAATCAGTCACTTACAGCGTAAATGCAAGTCTTACGCACAATAAACACAGTTTGAAAAACAGCTATAGTATAGCACAGCAACAGTAAATCACAGCGAGCTTAACAACACAGCGTTAACTGCAAACGCAAACACAGCTCACGAACGACAAATCCTCAAGTCCAGCGAGACGCTTTTTATTTCAGAGCAAACTCTCAACTCACTCACTCACTCCGGCTACTCGTCCTTATATAGCCGAAGAAGCATGTGCAATCAATCACATAAAAATTCTCAAAACAACGCGCACAATCCAGCGGCTACTAGACTATTACTTTCGCCAAACCAATCAAGATGGCGCGAGGCTCCTCGCCAAACGTCGCCAACTTTGGTGCCGCTCGCCCGCTTGTAACAATATTATAAAGAAGTAAACTAAAAGTTAATTTCATTACTTGAATTTAATGACACGTATTTATAAGCATCATGCCAGCCGACAGATTATGATGAAAATTTTCATTGGCCATAAAATTTGTAATAATATCAACATTAATTATTTTTCAAAAGCACATTTTAGAAGAAATCAAGAATGAAGCAATAATAATCACCTGATTGAGTTATAGCAACTAAATGGGCAAATTTTGACTCTTTGGCGTCGACAGGGCTGATATGAACAACTGGATAGAAATTTTTCTTGTCAATAGTTCTAATAGGAAGAAAAATTGTCTTTTAAAACATTACACCAATAAAAAAAAGAGGGGGAAAAACAGTTTCACTGAAATTTTGAAAAGGTAAAATAATATCAGAAACTAATACATGATGAATTATAGAATGATATAGTAAATAACTGTTATTACCTGGCAATATCAGAGGCCTGTTGAACAATTGCATGTTGATGAAGAACATGAACCTTACTCATTTGTTTACCATCTTTTCCCAAATCAAAAACCTACAATAACCATTTGATTTATATATAACAGTAATGAAAGTTTAGTAAATATAAAACATTGGTATTCATTTTATTTTTGACAATGGACAAAATAACAAACAATTTTATTTTAATTTGAAAAATAGCACTAAAAATAAACTATTAATAATAAAACAGGCAAAAAAAGATTCCACACCATCATAAAATCAATTTGAATTAACCCTAAATTAATTTGTATACATTTAAAACCAGAGAAAAAAAAAACCTCTACAAGAAGATATAATATTTTAATTAATGGTTTCATAAATGAACTTAATTAACACTGGCATAGATTAGTGTTTAAATTATGATAGGATTTCCCAACCCCCAAAACTTATTTCTGATAAGTAACCAAAATTTTCCCAGCCCGATAGATTTAATTTGCAAGTAATAAAAGTAGCAGACATTATTCCAATTTAAATATGTCATTTTGAGTCTCAGCCTAGATAGCATACACTCAAGAGGTTAGGAAATTTATGTAAATAACTCTTCAATCAGGAATAAATAATAGTGTTAAAAACTTTCAAGAATATCTATTCAAATGCAGTGTTATACATTTGGTTTTATATTAAACAAAAACTTAAATTCTTTTCATTGGGGAAGATCAAAAAATTGCTTTACCTGAATGGATCCTTTCTCAAGTCTAGCATATAATACATGCCTTGTATCATCAACAGTTATTTGAAGAACAGCATCTTAAAAAAAATTCAATACAAACTTTAAAATCAATGAAAATGAAACCATATTTGATTAATTTAAAATTAAATTATTAAAAAATATAAACTACTGTTTATTTTTAATTTAAAAAGCTAATTATATTTTCTAAAATAAAATCTATTGAAGCCTTCATTGATTTAATCATCTATTAAATCACATAATTAAATATATCAGTTTCAGGCAAAAACAATCTTAGATGCTTCAGGTGTTTTTCAAATGATAATACAAAGAACATATTTATTTATTAAGAAATGGCATTTTTACAATGAATTTACACCAAAATTAATAATTAATCCAATTTATTTATTTTTTTCTTTTTCATGGGGACTGTTTTTTAAAGAAGAAAATAACTAAAATAAAACTGTTAATAACTAAATTAGGATTCAATCTAATGAATCTACTATATATAATACTGTATGTCTAATTAATAAAATTCCAGAGAATTTACAGGAAGTCAAGTTAGATATAACATGAATCAGTGGAAAAATCCCCCCCCCCATTAAAAGAATCTTCTTTATATCATATCAATAAAAATGTGCACCACTGACATTAAAAAGAAAAAAAAAACCTTTTTGATAAAAAAAACATTGGAAGGGGAAAAATGTCTTAGTCCTAGTTTAAAGAATTTTTATAGTCAATAATACTAACATCCAAACATTATATTTTAATCAATAATCTAAACTAGAATAGATAGTGTTCAATAGAAATCAATATATCTGGTTCATTACATTAAAAAATGTTTAAGAATTATCAAATAGATTCTTAAGAATTTTAAAAATCGATTATAATTTTCTATCTTTTTAATAATTAAGAAAGATTTATTAAAAAGAATTGTGGTTAAAAACCCTATTTAGCTGATAAGCCCCAATAAAATTGAAAATATTTTACAAAATTAGGAAAATTTCTAATGTATTGTATACAATACCATGAGGTTTTTAGATTCTTCCTTTATATTTTGTTACAAAGTCTGCATTGCTAACTATTTTAATGAAATCACATAAAAATAAAAGGCCTTTCAATGTGACAATCATTATATTTATATACTATAAAACTGAAATTACCATCTTCTGAAAATGCTAAACTTAGAAAGGATGGCACTAGGAATGATAAAGTACTGCTAGAGTGATTGATTTTACGACACTTTCTACCAAACCAACTGTCTTGTGCCTAAATAAAGAGAAAAAATACAATTAAAATATAAAAACTATTAAAATACTTCAAAATAAAAAAACTACTATTAGCTACAAAAAAATGAATACATGGACTCTAATATAAAGGACAGAAAATGAATGGACATTATTTTCAAATCAAATATCCAATTTAAATTATAAGCATTACTGATTAATTTTATCAAAATTTACTTTTTGTAGAAATCAGATCAGAAAAGAAGATACTAATAATAATAAATTATATCGACTAAACAGTGTTGTTTTAATGGTAACTTTATGGATAAATTCAATAATCAAATTATTTCAATATTTATAATTCCTTAATAGGTTGAAAAATATTTAGAAATGAATATTATATAATCATTTCAAACTAAAATAAGATGTTGCTATACATCACCTTATTTAAATGAATTTGATTAGTTATCATAAAAAAATAATAAAGCCAACAAAACTATGTGAAAAGTTTTAAAATACAATTTTCACTCACTGTTTTCGTTATATAGAGAAAGTAAAAATAAAATTATCACATAATCATTTAAAAAATTTTCAACAAAAGTCACTGACTAAAAATTTACCAATGGTAAATAATTAGAGGCATTATACTTTTAATATCTGATTTTTAAAATATTAACATTTTTAAGGTCAAAAATTTTAGTCATATTTGCATTTTTTTAAAAAAAATTTTTTACTATATTTTAACTATACTTTAAAAATATTCGACTAAATCAGCATAAAAGAATTTAAATAATAATTGGAAAATATATGAATTAATGGCATCTTAAACACTGACCATAAAAAAATTTTAATAAAATTCTTTTATTATTAATTTTTTAAATTAATTAATACTGAAAAGAAACTTTTAATTAAAAAAGATTCTTTCATTCTTTTTTGAAAAAAAAATGTTAAGAACATGTTATAGTGTTCTATAAGAGAAAACATTCAATAGATATCTGCGTGGTAATGATTACAAATACAGATTAAAATGATATACCTGATAAGTGAATTCATAAACACAACCATCTTTACCACCTAAAAATATGCGACCATCATCTGTCCCTGCAAATGTGCACATATGAACATTGTCAGTTGGATAAGAAAACAATGGTTCCGGAAGCATGTGCATTTCCTCAAATGGAGATGAAGCTATAAAACACAATAAAAAAATATTTAAAAAATATTCAATTTTTTTTATATTTCATTACTCAGACAATAACAAAAGCAATACAATTTTAAAGATAAATTGTAACATACTTCTGTCTTGAGTTGTAAAATTGACTCCAAGCAGTACGATTTCAACAGGTGTGGTCAAGCAAAGTAAATAATGAATAAAGTTTTGAAATACATCTGTAATTGTACAAAGAAACAAAATATTTCACAAAAAGTTTTAAAATAATTGTATATAGTATAGATCAGTAAATTTTATAAGTTGGGTTTATCCAATATTTTGATATATGCTGTAATCAATAATAATTTTAAAATAAAGTAATACAAAATATGAACAGATTATTTCTAACATACAGAAGAAGAAAAAACTAATTTTACTACAGACATTTTCATTTTAATACCAATATTTATAAGTGAATAATGCAGTTAGCAAATAGATAAAATTTATACAGTTAAAAAAAAATCTTTTGTTCTTAAAATCATATTGCAGATTATCTTTTGTTCTTAAAATCATATTGCAGATAATTGATTTTTTACCTGGTTTGGGTTTAACAAGACCAACACAGAGTATGGTTTCATTTAGGCCATCAAAATATGCCAGATCACTCCTATAATAAAACAAAAAATTTGTTATAATTTAGCATGTTAGTATTCTCATGATTCTATCTCACTTTTTCTTTCAGATGCCATGCATCAAAATTTAAAATACTTTAATTTGAAACTTAAGAATTTTTAAGAATTTAAGAATGTTTTTATATCAATATCATGTTTCTCAGTGCATTTGAAGATACTAGAGAAATATAAAATATTTTCGTAGCATAAAAGAGTCAAATCCAAATTTATTATTACTTAACTTATTCTGTCATATTGTACAATATTAATACATAAAAATAAAACTTATAGCAATGACTTATTCTTTCCATAAAATGAGATAATATTCAGCATCTTAAAAAATAATTATCCTTCAGATTTTTTTAAAAAAATAATAAGTGAAATGAATTTTTTTTAAAAAAAATAAGTGAGATTTAAATTAATATTTTTATGTTAAATTTCCTACCTTTAAAAGTTTTTTTTTTTTTACATGCAGCAACTGAGAAATATTAAAGTGCATTACACATTTTTGTACATTCTTCAGTATTGCTTTGCATTCATTATATATAAAATTTCTATACTACTGAAGACAAAATGCTAATTAACATCTGACTTAAAAACTTTCAAAATATAGTTTTCACATTAAATGATCCTTTTAAAATACAGATATGAACAAAAATCGTTCTAGAGGAAAATAATTACATATAATGCACGGTTTACAATTGAAATACATAAAAGTTGCAGACAAATGTTTAATATAGTACTTACCCATCATGAAACGACCACAGAAATATATTGCTGTCAATTGTTAACCAAGCACGTCCAATTTCAGGAAATAAGCCCATTTGGCAATTGCTTTGCATAACTAAAGTGAGTTAAGATGTTTTTTCAAACATAATAAAAAATTATTTAAATGCAGATAAAAAAAATAGGTCTTTCAATCAGAAACATTTTTACCATAAGAGTGATTTGCTTTCAGTAATAAAAAGTAATTAATATGACTCTCAAATAGGTATGGGCTTACTTCAATAGCCCTTACCTATTCGAAATCATCCTCCAATGCAGATTTGGATAGTTAAGATAGTTAAGATCCAATGCGGATTAAGTATTGCAAATTTAGAAAAAGAGTAAGTTTATAAATGGAACACAAAATTCTTCATGCTTGAGATACACTCTTAATCATAAGAAAGCAGCAATCATAAATAAAGTTAATCACATAGAACAAAATCTTTACATTTCAGGTCTTTAAACAATAAAAATTCATTACAAAAAAAAGTAAAAAAGTAGGATTAAGAACAATATAAAATCACATAACTGAATGCTATAAGTTTTAAAAATCATATTTCTCAAACAAAAGCAATTACAAAGAAGATGAGAAGATACATAATTGTAGTATTTCATTTTAGCCTAATAACATAAAATTTTAACACATCAAAACAATATACAGTTAAATTTAATATTTAAATAATTTTATAAATATAAATTTAATTAGAATATACAAATTCCTTAAACTATACCCGATTTTAAAATTTAGTTTTTCCTTAATTTGTAGCAAAAGGATTTTGAAGAAAGATATAAAGATATTTTCACTAGCAATATCGTAACAAGTGAATAACTAGCAATTACATAAAAAGCATAGTTTCAACTTCCAAATTTTACTTAATTTTTTTTTTATTCCATTAGAGAAAGTCATTTTTGAATCGTTAATAAGTAGTAGATGTATGGGAAAAAGACAAAAAAAAAGGAATGGTGTAATCTCCTTGTTTCTTTGACAAACTACAAAAACATGTAAAGAATTTTTTACAAAAATCAGAACTAAAAATTGTGATCATCCCATCCCCAATCTTTAATGAACTAGTTCATGTAAAATTTAATTAATTGCCAAATTATATAAAATCAAATCAAAGACAATTAATCCTATATAAGAAAACTATATTTTAATAATAAATAAAAATGAAATCTGCTATGCATATTTCAATTTATCATGCCAGAACATAATTTCCTGAACAGCCAAGCACCATTTCATTGATATAATATTAAGTAAAAATATTAAAATTATTCTCATAATTACAACTATCAAAGTGAGGTTATATTTCTTGAAGTTGTTACATTTTGATACAAATTTCAAACATTTATCATCCATCCATTTAATATAGTAAAAGAATATAATGACTACTTATATAATACAAAAAGGTTATAATATTCAATTGCATTAGAAGTCTATTTAAAAGGATACAACCAAACTGTTCCACCAGTTCTGAAGGCAATGGTATCCTTTTTACCAAATTCAACTGAGAAAGGGAATGTAGACTGATACTCAATTCAGATATTCCAGGATAATCTTGATCATTAAGACCACTCACTGTGGGTAATGTGGCTGTAATGGGAAGAGGAAATAAAAATACTGATAAATAAAAACCAATAAAAAAATAAAATTATATAAAAAAAATACTTAAATGTATTTTTCTAAATTTTAAATTATCAAATTCCCTAAAAACGCTTACTTTAAATACTTTATAATTATACCCATTAAAAGTCATAAACTATGCACAAGTAATTCCATTTAATATTATTTAAATTTCTAAGCTATTTTTGTATTAAAGAAAATAAATAATAGTATTATGTAGTTTAGATTGAATTTATATAAAACTGACAAATAGTTAAACATGAACAAGTTTAACAGCTGTTAATACTACTAAATAAATAAAACTATTCAAAATAAATGTTAAGTATTATAGAAAAGCTTTTTTAAAAAAACTTTTCTAGATATATATTAAAGTTTTTTGCAATCATATTTCAATCAAGCATTTGTTCTACCCCTTTCCCACTAGGATTTCTAGTTTGTATCCATGTGAAAATTATATATTTCTAAGAGCAATTTTACATTTGAAAATCAATAATTAACTCTTTAATTAAAAAGAATGACATTGTTTCCATTGTAAAGAAAGAAATAATTTTAAAGTTAAGTTACCTCCACCCATTTTCAGACAATCTGTCAGTTCAGGGTATGAATTATCCTGTTGTATCTGCATATCTACCATCTTTGTAGACGACTCCAAAACATCCTTTGGCACTCCATTGACTGAATGGGAACTGGTATCTAATGTGGGCATCTTGGCCACCATTTTGCTTAGTATGAAACAAAAATCTGTTCAGAAAAATAAAATATTTTTAAAGGCAATAAAATATTTTGATTAATTTATAATTTTAAATATCATACAGTCTGTAAGACAGAGTATTTGATTCTCAATTTCAAATATAAATTAATCACTTAAAACAATTTTAAAAAGATTTCTTGCCACTTTTTTCCAATGATGTAAACTATTCAATGCAAATTGCAAAATTTTAAACTATGCCTTTTGATGAATATAAATTATGACAATACAAAGAAGATCAACATGATGAAATATGACTAACACGAAAAAACACTGCACTTTATAGTCTATGATTATAGAGAAAAAACATGATACTGTTTAATACTGAAACCATTTGGACAAAATATTTAACCTTTGGAACTTACTATTGTTTAATTAAAGTCCTAATAATGCATAATTAGGACTGTATGTATGTATAATATCAATAATTTAAATGGTATTATTTACATTTTTTAAAAATAAGAATGACAGTAGAATCATTAAGTTAACTTAACATGAAATATAATTTGTCCAGAATATATTCATTTTATACATTTTCAAAAAAAAAAAAAAATAATAAAGACAAAGATTAATGCTAAGTTCATTTTATCCCACTTTCCTTAAACTTCTCTAAAAAAATGTAATATAATTTCACTTGGAATAATATTAAGTTCCTCAAAAATAAAAAAGTATTATCCAATTATCATGAACTACAATTTTTTCTATCATTTAAACTTCCATCCTACAGAAAGATATGAACATAAAATAAGAAATATACTAATTTAAACCACAAAAATGTAGTCAAATTAAAAAAAAAATTCTTATAATGCAAAAAGCATTAAAAAATGCACCATATCAACAATAAATTTGACAATTATTGTATTTTTTTATATGTTCATTTTACCTCCCCCTCTTAATCCAATAAATAAACAAACTAACAGCAGCTATTATCTAGAAGGACTATCAGCCTATGCCATCAATTTCAAAAATATCTTCCAAGTTAAATCAAATACTCTTTGAAATTGCTCAATATATATGTTGCACTGTTTTAGAAGTAATTTTTGTTTACATTTTAATTTTTTTCTTTCTTTTTTTGCTTTCATAATTGAATTAAAAAATATAAAAAAATAGATCCCAAACATTGTATTTATATAATTATTTATTTCATTAAAATCAATAAACATTTTCCTAAAACAGGGTATATTCTAATTTCACTTCAGTTGTTTAACATCTAATGATTTTATTTAAATATTTAGACTTATTTAGCTTTCAAATAAATTATTCTACATAAGTTTATCCCAATTATAAGTCTAATCAATATAAATAAAACAGACTTTTAAAAAACACTTTAAAAAAAACTGACCAAGTATCAGCATCTGCACCAAGAATAAATATTGAAAAGCAAAATAAGCATGATCAAATGAACAATAAAATGGTTAAATTTATACAAAAAGAGTTGGACATAATGAATTTGCAGTACTAAAAGCTACTTAAGCCTTTTACAGTCTACATTATTATCATTTTGTAATGAAAGAGCATTTACTGAAAATGTGTTTGGCAAATTTATAATTTTCTAAAGCAATTAAAATTATTGCTTAAAATTTTGATTCCAAGAGCCAAATTAATTCATAAAGACAAAACAAATAAATACACAGATTTATGACAGACTAAGGAATATAAGTTATTCAATCAAAAGGATATTTATATCTATAAATAACAGAAATTGATGAATTTATATCAGCAGGAGAAACTGAGACATCAATTGATGCTAACAGAAATATAAATTCTACAAATGAGTTCATGAAAAAAATTTATCAATGAGAAAAATGCTAATAGCCACAACTAAAATTGCACTATTCGCTTATTTATTTTTCACTTCAAGTAAAAAGCACATGCTTTCATCCCCACATGTTCTATAATATAATATCTATTCAATTACGATGAGTCCTTTTCATACGTATTTCACACAAAAGAACATAATTGTTTTCTGCATCTACAATACTGCCATCTATATTAATTGTTTGACGTGCAATGGTTTAAGTATGAAATTACCACATTCTAAAAATTATTTCTAAATATGTCAAACTTTCTGATCAAAACCAAAGACTCTAAAATACTATACAAACTTCAATGATTGCCTGCAAATGTCAGCACACTAGTTAATATACCTCAAACATATAAAAAATGCTCCCTTTTTAAAGCTTCTTCTCAGCACTTTTTTTTTAATTAAGACAAAAATAAACAAATTTAAAATGCCTTCTTAAATATGCTGTATAAGAGTTGTTTACAACATACATAATTTTTTCAAATCAAATTGCATAAGAAAAGTTCTTCATATTTAAGATCTTTTTAGGTGGTTTCAAAGATATACCACTGCACCCTACAGCATGAAATTCTCAACAACTTAAAATGTGTCAGCAAAATCGATCTGTTTTCCTTCACCTGACTTTCATAGCCAAGTGGCTGATAATTTATGGGGAATTTGTCACCAGTTTTGTGGGTGAGGAATTTATTTACATTTCAGGAAGTTTATATGAATAGGATGGCTGAAATTTTGACTTTCGAATTGCATTCTTCTTATATTAGCAAGCAACCATATTATGCAGGTATTAAATTTATTTTCTTATATAGTATTTTTTTTTTTAATTTTTAAAAGGCTTATTTAAATATTATGTATCTTAGTAACTTGTATATATTGTTGACTGAATTTAAAATTTTTATTTAAGTATCACTTGTTATTAAAATAATTTTTTTTCATTTATAATTTTTCACATGTTATAATATTTTATAAATAGCTTCCATTGATAATATTGTATATTAAAGTATTTCCATAAATAAATAATGAAGAATTGAATTACAAAGAAAATTAACATTTATTAGTCATGAGAATATGTCATAAATGCACAGTGTAACTCCTGTGAAACCACCATCCTCTTCGTGGTGTAGTCCACTATAAGTTTTTTTAAATATATTTTCTCTTTTCTTAGACCTTAAACATGGAAATTAATTACAAACTTTTTCAAAAATTCAGAACATTTATATTTGTGCATTTCAAAGGGTTAACATGAATACTGAGATTAAAAATATTATCACATTTAAACATATTCACCACAATTTTCTTAAAAATTTACAAAGCACATAAGAATGTCTAACATTATATTTTTGTAAAATTTACATTAAAAACCGTAACTTAAAGTAGATTTATCAAAAATTGTTTCAAATATAAAATAAAATTATTATTATAGAAAAATTATTATTATTAATTTTATTCAGAAAATGAAGCAATTAAATCAAAATAAGTCAGATTTATAAATGAAAAAATACAGTAAAATAGCTTCAGTTAACATGAAAACATAACATAATAAAATAAACAAGTGATTCATGGCATGCAGTTGTTAAATGCTTCACAAATAGCTCATGGTTTTGATTTTGAGAATTTTTTTATGATGTGTGTGAATAACACTTAGGTGCAAAAATTAATCTGACATGAAATACACTTAACTCACAAATTTCATAAGAATAATTGATAATTATTAATGATTTTAAAACTGAAACTTCAGCTATTAAATTACTATAAATACTCACTTAAAAACCTTTTACAATCTCAAAAAAAAATTCTTTACAGTATTCAGCACAAAGTCCAATTGAATTACAAAATGATTTAGTAGGAAGAAATTATGCAATACTGAATTAAAACAAGAAAGATCCTTAATTAATCCTTTTAACGTAACTTTCTTCAACTCATTCTTTTATAATTTCATTTATGTATCAATAATAAATTCACACAAAACTTTATTAAGATCCTTTGAGAGTATAACTATTTCCTCAAGATAAAAATCTTTTTCCGTCAAAAATAGATTTATTTTATTTTGTTTACCCCTCCACAATCTAACATTGCCGAATTACTCTGCAATATAAGCAGCAACATAAAACTTCTTCAGTATTATACGCCGATAAACATTCAATAACAAACACAACGTGATTGCCAAAATTTTCCGCGCATTTTGAAGTAAACAACACATGCACAAACAGGCTAAATATAAACACTTTGTTATAATCCTCTTGTAACGGTTAAACTAAATTTATTTTGATGTAATAAAAAGTAATCTAATTACAAACCAATTAATTAAATCTTGATGAAGGGCTGCTAAACAATTTTGAGACAAACTCTAAAACATTTTGAATTGAGCAAACTAAAAATATTGCCAGTTTGAAAATCCAATATATCACAGATGAGAAAAATGTATATTTAAAAAAAGAATGGAAGAACTATGTTTTATTTATAGATAATTTATGGCAAAAAAAAATATTTCAGAAGATTTAACTTCATATGTGTAAATAAAAAAAATAATGGTTTATGTCTAAAACAAACCTGAAAAATTGATGTATAAAAATAAAAGAATTACGAACATATTCATATAATAGTACCTCGAAATGTGGTCAAAGGCCTATTGAAACTTCCCACAATAAGCAAATAAACCTATATTTTCCTTTATTAATTCCCTCAATAATTAATTCATTATTGATGATTGGACAAAGATTGATGTTCTTTATTATAAAACATTCAAGAACGTGGGAATTAATTACCTTCTTATTTTAATTTGAATACCAATATCAGAGTTTATTTCGACACTATTAAGTGAAAAATTCCTACGCATATTTTTTAAAAAAAGCTACCCTTTCAAGCTCGCTTCTGATTGCTTGCAATGTTTGTGGAAGCAATCGTTGAACAACACAGCTCCAAGAAATGAAATTCTTCACTGTAACTGTAAATAAGTCTGTTTGTAGGCGGTTAGTTTAAACGGATAGCGGAAAAAAATGTCTTTTGATTTCCGTCAAAAGTAACCTTCATTTTTATTAAAAATACTTTTAAATTTACTTTTGAGATGTAACTTTATCATAAAATGCCGATATTTTGCACAAATCTATCGAGTGAAGTTCAGCAAATCCCTAAGAGGCTACCATGGAATCATTCAACGTGTACCCCTGATAATATATCGCACTACTGTTTTTTATCGTCTGGTTGTTGATAGTACGATTTTCATTTGATTATGCTGCGTTGAAATTAGGTAATCTATTGTTCTTTCTAGATGTGATCGTTTGCTATGAAAAATAATTTTAGATGAATTATTTTATGCTGGTGATATTTGAGAAACCGGCAAATGAAGAAAAATATTCGTACCAAATTTGGCGCCATCTTGTGTTGCCATCGTAATGTTTGTTTTGCTTTTCTTAAAATGACATACCTGAATCACGCCTTTTCAAAAATAAATAAATAAATGACTGTAAATATAACATGTGATTTTAAAAATTAGGGTAAACTTTTAAAACCATTGTATACTGTTGATATTCATGGGAAATATGTAATAACTTTGTT
Source organism: Argiope argentata (assembly GCA_026289955.1). Lineage (NCBI taxonomy): Eukaryota > Metazoa > Arthropoda > Arachnida > Araneae > Araneidae > Argiope > Argiope argentata. The sequence goes on along the minus strand of JAOUZG010013930.1, from coordinate 808,993 downwards.
TTATATCCTATAAATATATTCCTAAAAGGGCTGATAGTCTTTTCTTTCTTTTGAAATTTATTTATTTTGCTTAGATTAATTAATGCCTTATGTTATCTATCTTAATAGACATTGCTATATAGTTATGGCATGGAATCTACTATGATTTTCATCTTAAGACTGATATATTTGATATCAAATATCAACTTAACAAGAAATATAATTGTTATGCTAATTTTTGAATACAACAATTAACAATAATTATTAATATAATTTCAAATTAAATCTAAAAACTGAGTTGTGGCAATTTTATTGTTTTCAGGAATTACATTAAAGCAAAGCTGGTGTGAATTGTTTTAATCTTCAATTACATTAATACCCACTAAAATTAATTAAAATGACTAGCTTTTAATTACTAAGCATTATTTTACTTGGTGTTATTCATCTTTTTTTTCTTTTTATAAACAATTCTTTGCTAACACAAAAAAAAAATTCAATGTGAACAATTAATCAGATAATTCTTCTATAATCCTAAGCTCAAAATGAAATTGCACTGTAAATATTCAATTTCATTTGGAGCCATTAAAAGATTTAGGTTGTTTATCAATAACTAATTTTCAAATCATTTTTTAACTTCATTTATTTTATATATATTATATGTTGGATAAAAAATAATCAAGTTTTTTCTTTCTGGATGAAAATTTGATTTTTGTAAAATATTTTATACAAGTTAAAATATTTAGATTTGCTAAATATAGAAATATAAAAACTAGAAAGCAATTCAAATTGATAGTTTAATTTGAACTACTTCATTATAATTATATTTGAATTCCCATCAATTAATATCACATATTTTATCCTGAATTTTAGTTGAAATTTGCTTCTCAATACTTGAAATGATAATTTTTGAGAATTTTTCTTCCATCTTACTTTCTCAATATTATTAAAATATTAAACCTAAAAATACTTACATTATTAATTTCAAATGCATTGTTAAAAGAATATGTAACGATGAATTTCTTAGTTATTGGCATTATGTAGTTTATTCTTCAAACGCTACTTTGAAATAAAATTCAGAAAAAGATTCATAAATGAACTGTAGTCTTTCTCTCTAATTTAAAGGGGGGATGACTTTTAATATTATAAAATCTGATTTGTGTTAAAATATCTTGGACAAGCCTTAGAGTTTTTCAATAAAATAGTTTAAAGAATTTTGATATAACTATGCATTTTAATATATCAATCAGAAGTTGTTTTATAATTTAAGACCCAAAATGATATTTTTATGAATAATTATTCACCACTTTATCTTGTTAATCTTTAATAGTCAGACCAATATTTCTTGGTTACTTGATGGCTATAGCTTTATATATCACCGAAAAGTGCATGAAGAATGCTTAAAATATTATTTTTGCATTTATCATATCTTTCTCTAAATATATTGAAATAATAAAATTGGTTCAATGTGTTAATAGTTTACATCCACTTATCAATTGGATTTCTTTCCAGATTCTTTAATAAAAAAAAACTATCATTTATAAAATAATCTGTTACTATTTAAGTATATATTTATGTGGAGAGGTGAGGTTCTGTTAATATGTTTTTAGCAATTTCTTGAAATCTGCACTTTTCTGTTAGCTGAGCAGAAGTGAAAAATCACCAAATAATGCAGAATTTCGCCAAATTTCTATGCAAAGAAATTTGGCGGAATTCTGCTTTAATTGGTGATTTTTTACTTGCACCTGACTAATGGAAAAGTACCTAAAAATCTTTAAAACTGATTTTCTAGTTATAACATATTTGACAAGTTCAAAGATTTTTTGCAATTTCTTATATGAAGTTGTTTCCAATTCCATAATCTTTAAAAAAGTTGAAAATAAATTAAATTTTATCTTTAATAAACAAATTTTGTTATTGAACCATACTATTTCCTAAAAAGTACAAAATCTGCTTGGGAAAAATAATTACTGTTAATTATTTTGATTCTTGCTATTTTATTTATTATCACTGAATTGGAAATAATACATTTTTATATGAAATAGGATTTCAGCATTTTTCTCATTAAATTTTATAACTCTTCAAATAGATTAATTTTATTGTTTAATATATTTAATTTACTTTCCTTTGCTTGGGTTTAGCATAATTCATTTTATGAATTTCAGCTTTCTTTGTTCCAAGTCTGTGTATGTTTGAATATAAATACAAGTTATACATGTTAAAAGGAAATATCCTATTATTTTCTATTTGCATTCATTTTCTGTATATTATTTCTTTTGAGAAAACAGAAAAAAATAGGTATTAAAATATTTAACTGTTTATGTATATAAATATATTTAAAAAAAGCCTGTTTAAATTGCCTTTTAGATATTAAAAGTTTTTTCTCAAATTTATTCTTAAAAAAATATTAAGAGTAAAAATTGTAAATATCACAAAAATATAAGCAATTTTAAATTTGTAGTTAAAAATTTATTTTATAAAGTCATTATAAAATAAATTTATAAATCATTAGTTAGAATTGCATTTAGTTATTTTATAAAGTTTGAATTTAATTTTGCTGGTTTAAACAAAAGTATAATATTTATTTTTGTATTCAAAACTTTAGAAACTGAATTAAATACAATTTCATATATTACATTGCATTTCATTTATATTTGTACTTGTGTAGTAAATTAAAATATATATATATATAGGTTTTCAAATATATCATTTTAATTTTAGCTAAAATTGGACGGACTGTGGGTCTAATGACATTTGATTATGTCAAAATTTCATTATTGAGATGTCATTAATACATAAATTAATATTAAATTTTTCAGAATTTTTATTCCAACTATTTGTTTAGCTTATTTTGTAATTATATATATATATTGAACACTTAATTTTTGTAAAATTGAACAATGCTATTTCATTATTCCTACATTGTTTCTCAAAATTTCTGTAATGTTTCTCTAGGGGCTGTTAAAATTAGATTGATTTTATATATGAAACAAAAATGAAAGACATCAGTAAAACCTCTCGCATCTTCTGCTATTGTGGTCAAACTGGAGAGTAAGTCACTTTTTTTTTCCTATTTAGTAATTATAAAATTAGGAATTTGCATTATTTCATTAGATAATAAATTTTTGAGGTAAAATCAAAATTGATTTTGATAGATATGTAGCAGTTGGAAGTTGAAGTGTAAACCTACGACAGTGCTTGTAGCTGAGTAACTTGACCACGATACATAAAGTAATACTTGTGTACCGCAGATACACTTAAGTTCTGATCGGGTTTATGAAAGTAGCACCACACTACTCTCCAACTAGCAAGTCAGAGGGGTGGGGATGAACAATTTTATAGCGGCGAGCATGTGAGTGAAGTGATGTTTCAAGTTAGTCTAACAAGTTTTGTTTGAATAGATGGTGCTACGAGTTTGCATAATCGAGGTCACCAATGTAGCAATTGAAGGCTACAGTATGAACCCACAACACTCAGGTTTGTAGCCGAGTAATATAACCGTAATAAAAAAGTAATACTTATGTATTATAGTTGCAATCTAGCTTATGAAGCAAGCACCACAGACTTATTTGCATAATTTTTTTTTCTTTCGGGCCTGTTAAAATTTACGGTTCAAGCACATCCCTTTATTTCTGCTTTATACTTGACACAAAATTTCATTTCTAAATTTTCAAGTCGTATTTTAGATTATTTTTTTTTTCATTAATACATCAATAAAATATTTATTCACATGCATGAGAATAAATTTCTTATATATACCTAAATGTGTTTTAACATAACTTGGCAGAAAAGAAGGAACTTTTCTAATTTTTACTTTGGTTTATTTCTTCCTGGGTGACATTTGTACCTAGAAAAACCAATAATAGATGTATCTGTCTGTATAGTAAATGAGAATGAAGGAGATGAAATGTTGTCTCTTCAGCAATTTTACTGTGCCATCCTCATTGAGATTTCTTTATCATGTGTCAGTTTAGGCAACTAAATCTTTATAAATCTTTAAACGAATATGGTAAACATTAAAGATTTTCATCTGAGTGTAATAACTGCAAGAATGGTCAGTTTTCTAGAGTACATGAAAATTAAATGAAGTGGGAAGGGTACAGGTAATAGAACATTTTAGGAAAAAATTAACAGACTAATTTAGGCTGAAAATTAAGAAATTAACTAATTTTGAATTATGAGATGGTATATATAATACTATAGGCAAAATTGTTATATTTTGATAGAGCTGATTTCTTGTAAATCATGCAGGTGCAATCTAAATTATAAATATTTTTATATATTATCAACCATATTTTCATCATACCGTCTGCTCATCTGGCTATTTTATGGTGTTATTTAATGAATGCTCATTGCAGTTTTGTTTTCTCTTTTAATTTTTGCTGTATATAGAATTTATGACCTTTAGTTAAAAAAAAAATTTCAGTAGAACTCCCTTAATTACCTGTTCTGAAATATGTTAAATGTTCACATTCATCTTAACTATCACTTTATGTTTTGATCTTTTCAACCTATATTAATATAAAAAGACAAAAAAATTATCTATGTTTGGAAATGGAGTTTAAACTCTTTGGGATCAAGGAAATAAGACTTTAAAGGCTTTAAAAAAAACTTTTTTATGCCATTCTTTGAAATTGGAATTGTAGATTTCAAACTGATTATTTTTAATTATCTTCTTAATAATATAAGCAAGCCTTTTTTCTGCAGTATCTCTTTTGCAAGGTAATTCATTTAGATTTTACATCCAAAGTAATTAAACATCTAATCTTCCATCTTTTCTCATTCCTTTGCATTTTTCGTTATACCATGTACCTGTAATTCCAATGATTTCCAATATCCTTAAATCTGAAATGTTATGATTTTGTTCCAAGAAAGGTAGAAAAAAAATTTATTAACATCAAGTTTTGGCTTTCCCTTAATATTTCAACTGAGACATATTTTAACAGTAACAATGCAGATGACAAACGACACTGATTTCCTGCTAAAAGTTTACCATACATAAAGTTCCTATGAAGAGTTTTATTGGCTGTGAGCTTTGACTGATGTCAGCAAGATTGGTGCTTTTATACTGTAATCCCTTAATCCTTGAGCTTCCTTTACACTAGAAATATTCCCACATATACCTGCTGGACCATAACTTGCATCTCACAAGAATAATTTTTCTTTAAATTGTCCACTGACAGTTCTTCATGGAATTGTCATTGCCCAATACCATTTAATTAAAATTTTCACTTTGTACTGCAATTATACTACTTCTTATAATTTTCATTTGATTAATTGTAGATTAAGGATATGTGACCTCTCAGTCCTTTATCATTTAATGTTTTAACATTTTATTTTCTCTCACACTAACCTTAATTTGTATTAATATTTGCAAAAAGATTTTTGGTTGACTTTGATTTGCTATCATTACATTTTCTTTACTAGATGATTTCTCTGTAATGTAAGTTCTTACATTACTGAATACTTCAAGAGCGCATTACAATCCAATATTTTTTCCTGGCATATCATTCATAATTATCCTTACAGATGCAAGAATGTCAGATTCTTAAGTATAAAAAAACAAGCCTTTTTCTTTTGAAAAAATAACTTTTCTTCAGAGAACTTAGGGAATTTTAAAACAGTTTAGAGGATTGCAAATCTTGTTGCAAAAGCAGAGTTGCCACATAACCAGGAGAACCAGAAAACACAGGGAATTTAAAAATCGACAGAAAAATATTCATAAAAACTGCTAAAATATAGGGGTTTTAAGTTTCTTAGTCCCCTCCCCTCATTTAAAAAAATTGTCAATCTTTAAAGACTACCAGAATAAAAGGTTGTTGCCATAGCAACCAAAAACAACACAATTAGTAATTATCACTGTAATTTATTGATTTATTTTTTCTTTTGAATTTTAAAAACCCTTTGTCCTCCTCCCCCAAACAATCTAAGATAATCTCACAAGTAATCATGTGATGAGCCTTTAGAAATGGCTTGAATGTCAGGACAATAATGCAATATATTGTTGAAAATTTGGCAAAAAAATAATTAAAAAATTGCAAAATTGGGGGAAAATCCATATTGCTATTAAATTGGTAAAAAGCTTAATACAAAAAAATTGAAAGGATGTAAAGTTTGTTATTTTAGATAGTTAGCATGGTAAAAATGCAAAAATTCAGCTTTATTTATTTTATTCGATTTTTAATGAAAATTTCAAAACATTGCCCCCATATGTACATTTCCAAGACTAAATTCAGTGGCATAAAAGCCCATGTGGGCTTAAACCTACAGTGTTTATATCAACCTTCTTGACCAACAACCCTGGGGTGCAAGGCATATGTTCTGGTTAGGTGGGCAGCCTAAAGGGAAATCCCTGTGTTTAGTTCCTTTAGCAAGCTTGGCTCCTATGTTTATTGATCTACTTTGAAGGGACAAACGACTGGTTGTCCAACATACAGCTGCCAAATTTGGCAGCTGTAAGTGACTTGATCTGGGTTGTAGAGCATTAACATGCATGCTCATTCATTTTCATAGTTAGCAGAGAATAATTTTATATTTAACTATAGATTTTCGAACAATTAGACATGTAGTTTTTAATTTTTAAAATATTCGAATAGTTATTGAATTATTAAAATTTACTTTATTCTTAAGAATTAAAAATTGCCTGAATTTTTTTCTCCTTGATTTAATAAATTTTTATCAGCAGTTAATTTTTCTTTTAACTTTGAATTTTATATAAATCCTGTGTATATATGTACTTAATTATGAAAACATTATTTTTTTTCCAGCTGTGTTTCAAAATTATGTTATATTAATTATCAAGGTGCCATGAAATATGTACTTTTACCTTATGTCAAATACTCAAGAGATCAAATGTTTGTGTTTCCTTATTAGTTTAAAGGTTTGAACATCTCAATAAAATTTTCATTTTTGAATTCTTGTTTAAAATTTTGATTTCGTATTGCAGTGAGAAGATGAACATGCTCTACTGTGTTAAATGTAAGCGATGGCTCCATGAAGGTATAATTTTATATTTATGTAGTAAAAACATAATTTTACTTTAAAAAAATATACCACAATGTATATTTTAATTTTTATATTTTAGAATGTGTCAAGTGCCTTGATGTTCCCTTGCTGTTCGGTGATCGTTTCTACATACTTATTTGTTCTGTCTGCAATGCTGGGTCAGAATGTTTGGCTCGCATAGAAATGACGTGGTAAGTTTTAATTTTTACGCATGTTTTGTTATCTTCAATTTTAAATAACTGAGTTTGATTGTTCCTTATATTTTCAGCCTGTTATTTCTCTTGTGTTACTTATTTTTAAAGCACTGAATTTTTCTCCATAAAGTAGTTTTTAAAAAATCTCTCTCTCTCTCTCTGAGAAATGAAAAGATATAAATGAAAAAAAAGAAGGTTCATTTACGTACAAAGAAAGCTTTTAAATTTATAATTAATAGCAAATAAATGTCATTAAAAATATTTTAGATTTAGTTTCACTTCAATTGAATTTAACTTTCAAAAGCGAATTATCTCTTTCTCGCTCGCTGAGAGAGAAGGTCAGCATATTTTTTAGTAGTTGCATCGCTAAGTAGAAAACACTTCTAAATTTTTAACTAAAATTTCACTTCAATGTTTTTTACAATGATATTTTGATAGAAATTTCTTTAATATATTTTGATTTAAGACGAGAAAATTGAGATATTGTTAATAGAATAGGGTAAACATTGAGGATTTTTTCACTTCACGTGGAGTATGAGAACCTGCTGAATTTTATATATGTATATATATATAAATAATTGCAATCTTTGTCTTCTGTACTGTACTTAGCATTATTACATCAATGCATCTACAATATAAGGATAATAAATGAAATTATTGTATCTTGTAAAAAAGTTTATCAAACATATTTATTTTCCAAAAAGTAAAGATAAAGAATAAATATTATTTTTAGCATGCAGTTTTATTTATAGTAAATTCATGAAAATTGATTGTCAATGTTTTTGATAGTGTGAATAAGAACTAAATAATAAGAACAATATAATGTTGAATAAATGAAAATTGATTCAAACTATTAGAAATTAAATATTTTCTTTTATGGTTGAAAAATTATTGCTTTCTATATATAGAGAGTCTGAGTTATATTTTGTTTCAGGTGTGATATTATACATTTAGTGTTATACAACCTCAGTCTCGTCCACAAGAAAAAATATTTTGATTTGGACCAAAATATCATGCCTTTTATCATAGATAATTGGGAAAAGTTACATGTTTTAGGGCCTGTAAGTAGTTTATTTTGAATAAAAAAACCTTTTTCCCATTATTACCCAATTATCCCAATTTGATATTCATATTTTAATTGCATTTAAAACATTCTTATGTTACTCTGAATTCATTAATATTACTTTATAGGCTGCTTCAGTAAAATCTGATGAAAGGCGAAATAAAATTTTGGAAGCTTTACTTAAAAACAGCAAAAGGTTAGTTTTGATTCAAAAGCTATGATTTGCGATAATGTAATAATTTTGTTTAAAGTCAAGTACCTATGTTTTAATGTAATTAGTAGTTAAAGTTTTTGGTTCTTTATTAAACTGATAAGCCTTTTAAATTGTTATCAGTTAATTGTAAAGAATATATCTTCTAAGACTGTTTTTGAGATTATGTATTTAAAAATAGTTTTCCAGGAGATTAACCTGGAAATGGAGATATGAATTTCCTCACACACTACAGATATGGAGTCCACGTGACTCCATTGTAATTTTTCGTCTTCTGTAAACAATATTGGAATTTTTTAGACAGCACACTACACTTGGAAATTATGTAGTTACCAAAGATATCAAATGGTAGAAAGAAAACTAAACCACACAGAATTACGCTAATGTTAATAATTGACAAAACTTAACAAAAATAAAGTTTACAATGTTTTTAAATATTCTTTTTAAGTATATTTCTCTATTCTTTATACATTATTTTATTCCTTAAATAATAACTTTGAAAAAGAGAAAATCTTGAAGGTACTGATATGATTGTATTCAAGGGCAAAAGTATAAAAATCAGTACTAATAAACAAAGCAGAATCATTTCGAATCTTGTCTTTCGTTACAAATTAAACCTTAAATTCTGTTCTAATGAGTTGCTATTAATTAATATAAAAGACTATTCTAAAAATTCTTTATGAATAATAATATTTGACATTAAGTCTGCATGCTTTAAAACCATTGATGTCAGGTTTGCTTTATTTATGTAGTTTATGATACTACTTAAAACTACAATGTTATTAAATATTTTTGGAAAATTCTTCATTCCATAAAGTTTATTTTAATGCTAAATTTGTCTTTGCATGGTTTTTGTTTAAAGTCAGACATAGTACTTAAATAGTGTAGTACTTAACTATATGCATTTTGCATCATCTAATTTCCTCTTCAGTATTTTACAAATAGAAAACTGTCTATTGCATATATGATGTACATGTTATTAATGTTATATACAATGTCTCTCCCTTGTACTATTTTCTTTGGGATAATAATTCTAGATACAAAGTATTATATGTACTTTCTTTGTTAAGAATTATATTTAAATCTGTAGTTTTATCATTCTGTATTTTCATTTTTATTTTCTTGTATCAGTTTTAAAATTAAACTTTTAGAAGGATGCAAAAATAACATATGCCTATTAAATAAATATTGAGATTTATACATGTATTTGAAAATTTTTATTGCTGTTTAGGTTCAAATCTGGTCGTGAGATAAAGAAAAGTAAAAATATCTTTGGCTTAAGGCAAAGAATTCCTCCAGAAGCCCCTTCTGTTCAACCTTCAGCAGCTAAAGTTCAAAATGATGTTGTTGTATGGGAATTTTTAGTAAAAGAGAGAGCGTATCAAATTGTAACGTCCAAAAAGTAAGTACCTAAAAATTGATTAGACACATTGCTTTTATTCAGTTAATTCCTTATTGAATGTATGAGTAACTATGAGGGATAGGAAATAAGTTTAAAACCTGACAAGATTGTAAAAAATTACATTTATTGTGAAAATACAATATATGTATTTGTAAAGCTTTCTATATATGGTACTTTTTATTATCATGTGAGAACATGAAGTTTTGTTTTGGAGATTTTGATGTCACCAAAATTTACTGAAAAAAAATAAAGATTATGGGCCACTGGAAATTATCCATTGAAAATTTTTTTACCTGCTTTTACCAGTATTGTGTTATTAAGTATGCTTCTTTGACAGCAGATGTTTTTGAAAAGTTAACAAAGAGCTATGACATCATAGCTGTCATTTCATCTCAAAATTGGATGAGCTCTAAAATTTTGTTTGCCAGCTAGAAAATAGAAAATGAAAATTTAAAAAAAAAGTATCTATATATCAAGATAGGGTGGGCAGATAGAGAAGTATTGTGATTGTTTGAAACTGATTCATCTAAATTAAGACAAATAATGACTTAGAAAATAAAAATGCATGCTTATAATAACTTGAAATTTGTAATCATTGATTTAAAAAAAAGTTAGTGGACTATTTATGCGAAAAAATGCCATGTCTTGAATATTATGTAGTATTTCTTTTCCTATTCAAAAACTTTTCTTTTTTTGAATAATTTTGCATTTCTGAACTTTTACACTAAATTTGTAATTAGTACCTCTAAATTTTAAAATAAGTGTATCTTTTCAACTTTTGTAAATAGAAGCAGGAAACCGTTTATGTATTTATAGATAAATATTTGAAAAATAAATAAGTATAAAAATCTATACACTTTTTCATAAAAACAATATTCTAACAATAGATAATTTTTTTTTAATGTGAAAACGTTGGTAGAGATATCGTTTCGAAAAATATTAGCCAAACAACACTATACAGAATATTGAAACTTGAGATTTTCTTTTAAAAAACAATGAAATAACTTGGAATAATTTATTAAAATAATTTATCAATAATATTGAACAAATAAGGGAAGAATTAATTCCCTGATTTAAAATGATAATATAATAAAGTTTATTTTCTATTCATTGAAATAACTGTGATATAAAGTTTCACTAGCAATCTGCATTTCTAGTAACTTTATCTTATAGATCTATTGGTAACTTTATCTTATAGATCTAAAGGTACAAAAGAAACAACCAAAAATGGAAAATCTAGAGCAAAGCTACATCCAAGTACTCATTCTCGTTCAAAAGTAAGTTAATGTTCATAAAAATGATGTAATTATTTATAAACCAAGAAAGTAAATTAATATTCCTGTACAATTTTAAAAATTGCTATAAAGATTTTCATATATTTGTGCTGTAAAAAATGTATATATTAAATTCGCTTCAGCAATCATTTTTTTAATTATACCAAACTCTTAATCTTGAAAATTATAAAATAATTGAATTTAATTTGGCAGAGTATTGATGTTTAGTTAAAAGTAATTTTTTAGCTTATTGGTTTTTTTTTTTAAAAAAATCTTTATTCTGTTACTCTAAAATATTTTCTTTTCTCATTACCTCTAAGCTGCCAATTATTTTTTATTCCAATGACACTCAGTTCCGTAAAGAATTTTTTACCGAGTATAAACTGTACTTTTTATATATGTGATCAATTTGTAATAATCTGAAAAAGAGTTAAGAATAGAAACTATAAGAATAGATAATCATTATAGACAGATAAATGCAACTCGTCTCTTTGAATTATTAATGTTATATTATGAATGATCAATATCATTTCATTGGTATACACATAGTGAAAAATTACTTTTTAAAAAGTCAATTAATTTTTTTCTGTTATAGTTATTTAAATTTAATGGCAATTTTCCATATTAGATTTGTTTTATATTTCTTCATATGCAGTTGACAACTTTCCAAGAAGTCACATTTACAAATATATTTTGATGTATATCTAATGTTATGGGTTTTGCCAAAAAGAATCATTTATAATTTTTTAATATACTTTGTTACACAAATAAAATTACCCAAAAGATTTTGCTGCAAAAACCATGATTGTGTTCATTTCTCATTTAAATGGGCTTAAGGAAATTGTGGGTGAATGATTGTCAAGGTTGGAACTCCCAATGTTAGGATTTGTAACCGAGTAATGTGGACGCCATACAAAAGTAATTACTTGCTTTCAAAAGTTATTTGGCTTGTGAAGCTTAGAACACATACTCTCCTGCCCGTGAGTTGATGATGAGATGAATGATGCATTTTGTTCCAATCATGTGGCATATGAGTTGATGATGATGTTGGCTGTTGTTTCTAATGCTCCTGGTGACTTTTGCTGCTGGTAAAAAGTGTTACAACAGCTGTAGAAAATTGCTTATTCAAGGTCATGGGTCACTGTTGTTGGTGGATGGTTGGTACTTAACTCTCAATGTTAGAGTTTGTAGCCACGTAACATAGACATTTTATAAAAGTAATCACTTGTGTCTGGACTTTATCTGGATTTTAAAGCTTTCACCACAGAATTCATTCCAATTTTTATTTGTCATTTTTTTAAAAAAAAATTTATTCTGGCTGTAGAGTTAGCCTTATAGGCCAGATAATATCCTTCAAGCTGAAGCGTCCCTTTTGATTGATAGGTATATTACTTGGCTACAGACCCAAACATCGCAGATTCGTACCGCGACCACCAATCGCTACATTGGTGACCTTGACAATGCAACCTTCCACAATAGTCGTAGCTCCATCTACTCTCAGCAAAACCGTCTGACCCACTTGACGAGCCAGCAGCAACTCGTCATAACATTTGGCGCAATACAAAATTTTTTGCTTCTTCGCCAACTCACTGGTGGGGAGGTACTGTAGCGTTAGTCTTATAAGCCAGATAATATCCTTCGAGCTGAAGGGTCCCTTTTGCTCAATTGGTATGATACTCGGCTACAGGCCCAAACATCGCAGGTTCGTACTGCAACCTTCAAACGCTACATTGCATTTAAAACATTTTTTTTTCTTAAAGTTGACATATTTTGAGATTAAATATAAGTTCTTGTATTTCTCTTGGTAATTTTTGTTATTACATCTATAACTGTGTCTCTGGATTGCCTTAATATTTTTAGTTGACTGCTTTGCTATTGTCTGTCTGAATCGCTTTATGCTTTGCTTATTATAGGATATTGTCTCCAAATGCCGTGGTGGCCATCCATACAATGAAAATGGAATTCACAAAGCCAAACATAGAGTAAAGCGCACCAATATTTCTTCCTTCCGAGAAGAATCTGCCCGTTGGGGGCTGCTGGACTCACTCATACCCGTCCCACCAGACTTCACTTCAGGAAACAACCCATTTCTCCAGTCCTGTAAGGGGAGCTCCACAAATCGCACAAACTCTCAGTCTCGTAAGCGGAGATATAATGGAGAGAACATTTCTTCCAAAGCAATTCAGAATGACAACCATAAACTGTCAAAACTGCCCCATTCTGGATCACTGCTCCAGAAGAATAATAGTGAGATGTTTTCTGACGCCAAAGATTATTTAAGTCAAAAGTCCAAGGGTCGTGATGTCTGTATCTTAGGTAAAAGAGTCACAAGTAATGGAAAAGTACAGTATCTTTTACAACGCAATAGGTAATATTCTTGTGCCCTAGCCATTTATGAATTTTTGTTTTGATCTAGAGATTGGTTTTTTTGAAAAATATCCAAGGATTATTAGTTTCTTTCTGTAATTTGTCTGTTTTTATTTCCCAAAAGTATATCATCAAATTTGAAAGTTTGTGCGTGATATACTCATTATGAGTATTTATGCAATATATGAAACATCTATGGCTCATAATGCCTGTGTACATTAAGAGAAAAAAATTTTTGCTGTTCTGAAAAACTGACATTTATTTTATTAGTTTATCAACCTATATCTATAAAAATTATGTTAAAATTTAAAAAATATTAATTTTAAAAGTTGATATAAATCCCAAATTGAGAGTTAAAACTTTCCACCAGCCTTTTAATAGATTTCAATTAAATACACAGGATTGATAACCAATTTATTTGCTAGAGTATGATTCTAAGAGAAAAATAACTTAAATATGTATTTAAGAAATTGAATATAACTTCTTTATATTTTTAATTTCATAAATTAAATTTAATAGAATTTTTGTTGCACAACTTATAAAAGTCGTCATTAATTTTAAAAATGAAAATTATATCATGAAAATATGAGCCATGGATATGCCTTCTAATTTATTTACTGGTTGCATGCAGGTTGTAAATATTTCTGCTGTATCCTTTTGTTTTAGCATTACTTTAATTCATATAGATGCATTATATTTATAGAAATATGTTATGACTGTATTTCCTTATAATTTTAACAATAATTTTGAAATGTATGTTTGATAAAATGTTAATCGCCTTCTTTGCTTGTTTTTAACAAATGACTAATTATTTATTTGTAATAATTTTTAACCATAAAAAGTAAACATTGTGTATAAAATTGTTTAGAATTTAATTCTGAAATCCAATTGCTTGCCATTGAATTAATTTTATTTGTTCTTAAACATATTTGATTTAATTTATACATTGAAAAGCAATTAATAAATTCTAAGGATATCATATAATCATTGTGTAATGTTTAAAAAAACGATTTTAAATTGTTTATTTTAAATCAAGATTTTATATCTAAAGTTTTAAGTAATTAGAGTGTGTAATATATTTTAATAAGTTTTAGCTTGTTTATATTTTAATGAATGAAATAATGAAACTGGTGGAGAAAATAGCTGGTAAATTACAAGAGTTTTAAGCTTAATGTGATATAAATTATTTTCTTGAACAATATTTTAATATGCCACAGTTTTTGCTAAAATATATCATGTAAGTGTTTTTAAATATGGATTTAATTCATTTAGCCAATATATTTCAAGAATTTTGATACAAAAAATAAAATTTCAATTAATTTATTTCTCATTAAAAAAATTAGAATGCTTAATTAAACATAATTCTGCTGTTGGAACAAATTTTGTGTAACATGCATGTCTTTGTGAAAAAATAATAATAATAACTCCTTTAAGTTTGGTAAGGGTCTAATGTTGCATTTTTGTTACAGCATGTTTGTTGGGCTTCAAATTGTTCTTATTTTATTTAAAATATAACTGACTGTAATCGCATTATAATCTATAAAGTTATTATTCATTTCCAATTCCATTACTGCAAGGAATTATTCTTATATAGAACCCTATGTAAAATATCGCATCCTATATGTGCAGGTTGAATATAATTCTTTTCACTTTTAGAGGGGGGATATTAGATCTATAACCAAATAAAATTGCATTATTAATTATTTTGCAATTCTAGAAATTGTATTATGAAATTATTTTTTTTTTTATTATTGTATACAGTATATCTTTTCTAAGCAGATACTTTTGCTGCCTATATTGATCACATCTGTAACCACCTCAATTCCCCCCCCCCACACACACACACAGAGAGAGACAAAATTTTGGTACATAGATGTATTTTTAAAACAGCTTATAGGATAGGTCACTTTAACTGTTTTGAGCAGAAGCAATTGTAAGCCATTCAAATTCATTTCTTTACATACCTCTCACATCGGAGTTTTTATAAAAATGAACAACTGAACATATATACTCAAAAACCACATGTGAAAGTAGATCATAATTAATTAATAACCCTCTTACCAATCATTAGAAATTTTTCCCACGAGAATAATTGTTTAATCCCAAATGATATTCCAAATAATTTTCCTGGATCTAGAAAAATTGATAAAAGTTTCTCTTCAAGAAAAAAAGAATATTGTTGATAAATATTTACATTATTCAAACATTGATGAAGAAAATGAAACCATTGACAAATTAAACTTACAACTTTATATATATATATATATAAAGTTCCTCGACAATTGCCAGTAAATTAATGAACCTTTTTTTTTAATTGTTAGAAATGTTACAATTCATTACATTAAAAAAATGAATTTTAATCAATTTTTATTATGTATGCAAAAATAGAATACAGAATAGTCTTTGTAAAGGCCAATGGTAGAATTTTCAGCATGTGTTTGTATTTTACACTTTTTCATAAAATAGTTTAATCTGTGCAATTTCTGGAAAAAATTACTCACCCAATTTATATCTTTTAAAGTAGTCAGTGGACTATGTGTACTAAGAGGACATTGGACTCTATTAGATAGTTTTGAGTATTATTCAGTTGGGGTTATGAAATATTCTGCATATATAAAAGTATAAATACGTCAAAAAAATTTAAAAAACATTTCAAAATGCAATATATTATTTTAATATATTTAGCAATATATTAAAATAATTTATTTAAAAGTAATAATACATATTTAAAAAAAGGTATATAATTTTTAAAATGTTCCTGACAAATTAACTTTCTTTGTTTTTCCCCCTTATCAATATAAATGTAAATTATTCAGTGTAGATTTATTTATTACAAAATTACATAGGATTTTGTAATTACAATTAAGGAATAGTTTTTTTAAACCTTTCAAATATTTATTTTACCTGGCAATATATTTTATAGTACTATTTTAGTTGATTATAAACATCTTTTAGTTATGAAATAAAAATAAAAGTGCATGTTATCATCCAATTTTTCTTATTTCATGTCCATTATCTCTACAAATCACAAACTCTATTTAAAGAACCTAAAGTAGGTATCAAAATGCCTCGCCATTTACAAAACACGCCTGATATTCCTATTTAAAAAAAAAAAATAGCAGAATAAAAACTATAGTGTCATGAAAATTGTTATATTTTTGTTACTAGTTTTTCTAACAAAAAAAGAGGACAAAATTTTAAAAATTGTTTCTTCTTTCCTTTATATAAAAATGAATTATTTCTTTTAATAGATATTTTGTGAAGCATTATATTTTTTTAATTACAACTATGGGATCAGTATGGTCTTTTTTAAGATAGTAACATTCAAATATTCTTATGCTCTTTCATATTAGTTTACATGGTTATTTTTGTTCGAAAGGTGCATTAAAGTGGTCCCTTGTTGACCTTTACCCTTTTTTCATAGGGAAAAGGTGGAGAATGCTGTTCCAGCAAAGGATCCCCAGTTTACGATTGCTTTGTGTTGCCATTGCCCTAAATGTAAAATTATAAACTGTATTTAGAAAGTTCTATGTGAATGGCAAATATTTGAATGTGTTATGACAATTAATAATTGAAGCTTTAAAAAAGAAAGGGAAAAAAGCTTAGATCAAAATTTTAGATGCATATTATAAATTTTTGAATTTAGTTATTTTAACTTTGTTTATTTTTTTGTTATGTGAATTGGCTGAAACTGTGGCTTTATTTAAATGCAATTTTATTAAGGACTGCTTGTTATTGTTTTATTATATAAACAAATATTTTTTTAAAGTTATTTTCTCTCTAAATGCTAATGCTTTAAATTTCTATTTATTGAATAATACTTAGATAATTGATTACAAATTGGACTTGGGGTTTTTTTAAGCATTCTGCATCATAACCTTTTAAATTTCAGATTTCTTTGAAAATATCATGGACGAACTTCATTGTTTTTTCCCTTGATCTCATCTGTTTTATAATTGGCTATTTTAACAATTAATTGATTTTTGGTTTTTAACTAATGTGCCTTTCTTGAGCTTTCTCTTCTTTACCTGCTGTCATAATTAATTTGATGGTCTAATGCTTACTCGAAATGATTAAATATGCATTGTAGTTATACTGCTGTGATTTTTTCTATTAAATGAAATTATTATAATATAAATGAATTATAAAGTGGAAAATTTAGATAGATTTGATATGAAAATATAGTATTTATATTAAAAAAAAAAGAACTATATTGCAGTAGGATTTATTACTTGCAGTTTTAATATTTTCATAATCAGTGTGGAATAAATTATAGTCTGGTATAACTTTTTCAAACTGTATGTTACTTTATAAAATGACAATTTTAGTAATAATTCACATATCCTAGGATTTTCTTTTATTGTATTTTAAAAGGATACATTCATTCTTGTGATTTTCTACTAAATGTGGAATAATTTTGGAGATTGTTTCTACTTAGACGAGTAAAAAATTTTAGTATTCTAGAAATGTTTCGAAAAAAGGATATAACTTGTGCTGTTTTTCTTTATACATGCTGTGACTCCTATTTAATAATAGATTTTACGAGAGCAAATGTGGAAGCCTATGTTTTAATTTCAACCTTTTAAGATTTAAAAAACTTTCATTTTATTTGCAGATCCATACTTATTACTATGAAATTTCTTTGGGTAATTTTACATTGATTTTTTCCATATTTTTGTATTCATTTTCAGTGCTTTCAGTTGGTTGTTGTACTAATATTTAAGTAGACTAATTTGAGAGAAATTTTAATTATTTTCAGTTGTTTAATATTTTCCTTACAGATGGTGCATTAATAGATTGTTTTTCATTTATTATTATTATTATTTTACTTTTATTGTATACCATTGACAGATGTTAGGATTTCACTTCCCTAATACAAATTAGTCTGCTTTAATCATTATGTTATTGCATTATAGTAGATGTACAGTGTACTCCTGATTATATGGATTCCATACTATACAACCTGGATTCTTTATTGTAATTTAATGAGGATGGCATTGATAATGGATGTTGGCCATGGTTCCCTTGCTTGTCATGTGCAAAATAGAAAGAGTTGTTGAAAAAAGGTACAAAAAGAGTGGCGTTCTGTTCATTGTTTCATCAGTGTGTAACAAACCTTTACCACTGTTCCTGATTATAATTGTACAATAGATACAGTGTTTGTAAATTGTTCTTGGGGTATGTTTAATGGTTTTTTTTAATATACCACTCTGAAATTTTCAAAATGGGTAAGAAAAAAAAGTTTGACTATGGAGGAGAAATAACATATTATACAGTAATTAGACTCTGGTCTAACAACAAAAGCTGACAACTATTTCTATGATTCACTGGGCTGCATTCGCATTCTATGTGGCTTAAAATAAATGGATGGTTTAGTACCTGGTTAAAAGCAAGAAAATACGTATTATAACAGTGAGTTTTGGTATATTAACTTTGTCTTCTGGTATTGATGCAAAGAAATGAATTAATTAAAACTCCAGCCTCTTTGTTATTATATTAAAAATTAAGTGAAATACTTAATTTTCAATATTCAATGAAAATAAATTGCAAGTAAATTTTTTTAAATACTACCCTTATGCTACATTAGACTGGATACTCAGGAATGTACTGTATCAGATTGCTAATAAAATAATAGTACTTAAGATACGTCTTAAAAAACTGAATCATGCTCTAGTGTTTAAAAATAAAAAAATAATTTCTGTTGTTTTATTCCTTGAGATTGGAATATTCAGGAAATATCTAAGATTTCCTCTGGCCTGCATATTGAAAATTTTCTTGTAATTTGATTATACAAATTCAAATTAATAATTATAATATAGAAAGTGAAATCCTTAATTTTCATTATTCATTAAAGATAAATTGTTGAAAGTAAAATTTAAAAAAAAAATGACTGAATTCGAGATGTCTTAAATTCTTTCAGTTTATGAAGAATTTCTTAAATATAAACATTTTTCAAATTCAAATAATTTTTTTAAATTTTAAATACTGATTATGATGTAATGATCATTAATTTATCTCATTAGTAACCTTTGCCAATTAATATAGGAAGTTATTCTTTCTATATGGGAAGTATGTATTCTAAGAATAAATATTTTTACTAAATGCCTTGATTTCATGATGTTTCTAAATCTATATGATAAGCTCTCCCTTCCTCATATTTTCTCTGTTTTATTGCCACCTTTATCACTCATGCCCCCCCCCCTTAAGATTACTGTTATCTTAAGAAAGAAGGTAAATTTCTCAGTAGTTAAGTGATAGCCGAAATGTTTATGTGAATAATGAAATGTCGACCAATTTCATATAATGAAGTCTTTATTGAGAGAAATATTGAAAGGGATTGTAGAACTAACAGACATCTTTACACAATTAAAGAATTTACAAAAAAATTAAAAAGATATCCAGGTATGATTAACAATTAAAATTACGATGGAAAATTGTTCTTCTATGTATATTAATAATTTCTTTATAAAATTAGTAATAATGGGCTGAAAATGGAAACAAAAATTCCAATTATTATAAATTTCTTTAATAATGAAATGTTTTTGTATGATGTGTTGCATTAATAAAATTTGCTTTGCCTAGCATATTACGATACTTTTTGTAAACAATGACTATTTAAAAATAATATTATATAATTCATTAGGATTATGACTGTAGTCTCCAAAGTCAAAAATCTTGTCACGTACCTCCACCTCCCCCCCC
>JAOUZG010013930.1:751361-778931 GCA_026289955.1 Argiope argentata | reverse complement strand
CTCTCTCTCTCTCTCTCTCTCTCTGACATAACTACTTAATACATATTATTTTTTCATTCTTTTTGAAATGTCTGTGTTTTCGGAGACTAAACTTCCAACTTCATTTTGTAATGAAGTTGAGTCATATGCACAGAATGTATTTACTGTTCGCAGCGAGGCGAAAAATTTATAATTTTTAAGAGACAAAATAATATTATAATAAATTCCCATTTTTCAATGCCAACTTTCATTTACCAAATTTTTTTATTTTCATTCGGAAAAATTTCAAGGATTTTTAAATAAATTCTAGTTTTTTTTTTTTTTTTTTTTTTTTTTTTTTTTTTTTTTTTTTTTTTTGAAATAAACTTTTTACAAAGAATTTTTTTTGGACCAAATTTGCTACATATGCGTTAATTTGGGGAAAATATTATAAATTCTGTTGTGTTTTTTACAGATATAGCTCAAGAATATTGAGCAGATAGAAAGCAGCACAATTTGAAGCTTATAACAGTTGACTATTCAAAATCTTTTAATTTGAATGTTTTTTTTAATTCACGCAAAAAAATCTAGTTAGCTAATTTTTATAATAGAGGGCGCCATGGTGTAATTTTAATTCGTTTCCAAAAGACTGATATTTAGAAATGTTTACAAGTGAATAAAATAAATGATACAAAGAAGCATATTTTAATTGATGCAGAGATATTTTTTGTTCACAATCTCTTGTTTATTTTGAATTAAAATTCGTGTTCGTCAATTTTCTGAATTTCGCTACCCATTTGTAGCAATCTAAAATTTTCACATCACTGCTTCAAAAAAAAATTTGGCTGGAATAAATGATTCCACTTCATTATAAAATGGTCGGAATATTTGTCTCGGAATATTATAAAATGGTCGGAATATTTGTCTCCAAAAACAGAGACATTTCATAAAGATTGAGAAAAAGAAACTGTATGAATTTTTTATGTCTAAGACCAGAGAAGCGCAGCGCTAATCTTTACACTCACATTTCATGGCGTAGGATGAGTCCAACCAATCAGCGGGCTTAAATTTTTGTAAGGTTCCTATCAATGTAAGGTTAGTTTATATGCAGCCGGGATGGCCTGGTTGGTAGAACGTTGGACTCGTATTCCTTAGGTTGCGAGTTCGCAACTCGCCGGCTAAAAGATTCCCCGAGTGTGTGGCGGCTGGCGCTCGTTAAATATGTCGTGGTCGAAAAGTCCACTATTTCGAGAGTAATACCACTAGGGGTGCTAGGTCAGAGGTGATCATTCTCTGTTCCAAGTCTAAATTACGATCCGAGATGAATAAATAAAGTCCGCCACCTAAAAAGGGTTGTGACGTGTGTGTAGCTAAGTCGTACTCTTGGCCCTAGATGGCTCTATTTGTAAACAAGACACGCACCCTCGGCTTGAAAATTACTGACTGCGTCTGCGAGCTTGCTTATGACAAGTTCCATTAGAAACAACAACAATGTAATCAAAACTTTTAAGTTCTGAGGTGATCACATTACGTCACAGCTTCTGTTCTAAATTAGCATCATTAATATAATGGACGATTTGCTGTTTGCTAAAACAAATAATTGGATTAAAAAGAAAGTCTTAATTTTATGGGTGGTTTTCAGTCCTCGAAGACCGTAATGTGATTGTGTGTTTTCTCTTTAGATACAGACCAACTAGAAAATTTTTGGTAATGTACGACTTTCTGAAATGATTGCAAAGAATGAACGAATGTAAGAATACTTTTTATTACAAAAAATAAAATGAAACACAGATTCCTTGTTTTACTTTTCATTTTCAATGTACAAATATGATGAACGAAACGACTGGGTGAACACCGACCGCCGCGAAGGCAGCCGTTTTGGACCGTAACCTCTGTCACAAAAGTACAAATTGGAACAATTTTCAGAAGAGTCCCTTTATTTTCCATAAGCCCGGCCTCCAATCAGGGAGTCCGATGAATCCACAATATGACGTCACATGGTTCCGTTGTCTTCGACAAGGAGTACCTGAAAATAAAAAACATTTAATTGACGTTTAAGGGCTATAAAATTAAATTTTCTTTGGAACAAACGAAAAAATAAATAACAATTTTAAAATTCAAAATTTTATAAATATTACTAGCAAAAAACTGTTTAATTTGTTTAGCTAAAAAGAGCCTCTCATTATAAAACACAAATTAAATAATTTATTTTTATAGCCTGACTCTGATGAATTGCCAGCTGTGACGTAATAACAGACGAGTCCATTTTGATGAAGGAAACGGATGTGAATTAAATTTCCGTTCTTCATAATACATGATAAAATATGTATTAATGATGGAAGAAAAAAATATATGTATTAAGTAAAGCGTTGTTTATTGAATGACCGTTTCACTTAATAATTAATATTTATTGCTCTTCCTTTCAGATAATAACCATAGTTTAAGATCGATTGTCAATCGCCAGCTTGTAAGAGCTACTATATCGCTTACAACAAATGCATTTTAAAATTGAGACTGCAAAACTTAACTATACAAAATTAACTTAGTATCAGATACTTTAAAAGCATTTACTTGCTTTTATGAATTTCATATTTATAAGTTTCATTTTTTAAGATAGAAAATTGCAATCAGAATTCTGAATTTTACACTAATTCTAACCAATTACTTACTAAAGTATTAGTATTCTGAATATTTACAGAATTACATGTTCCTGATAGTACTGAAAAATTATAGAATTTTTAATTCAAATTAAATTTTCACTTAATTAGAAGTTTCGTTTTTAATTCTAAACAGATGCTAATACATTGACCTGTAGCATTGACGATATTGTTAATATAGTGACACAAACTTTGGCGACATAAAAATGAAGGTTCTGGAAAATGCAAGAATTGTGGTTTTATCTCCTTTAGGAACGACAGTTGAAGGCTATATAAACCCAAAACTCCAACGAAATGGTAAATCTCTTTTGGAAATCCATACAAAGAATCAATCGGATAAAAACTACCAAGTTATTGCTGTTAATTGCTGTCTGTCTACTTTGATGAATTCCACAAGTGCTGATTGTTCTGTGTATTTTTAACGTACTTCATATTTTACGAAATGTTCATGTAATTATTATTCAGCATTTTATACGAAATTCACCGGAAGATTTTCGAAACAATATTCCATACTTCCAATAAAACAAGGACTGGATTTTTTTTTAACGTAATAGTGTTGTGTGTGTTGTGACTAATGGCACTTGCCGTGGACAAGCCTCCGCTGATCAGCAGATTTTAGGCCTAAGAAATGCGTCTCTTTGTTTTACAAGTAGCACCATCTAGGGCCAAGTGTACGACTTAGCTACACACACGTCACAACCCTTTTCAGGGGGCGGACTTCATTCATTCATTCATTCATCTAAGATCGTAATTTAGATCCGGAACAGGGAACGATCACCCCTGGCCCAGTACCCCCAGTGATATTACTCTCGATATGGAGGACTTTGCGACCACGAACAGATTTAACGAGCGCCAGTCGCCACACACTCGGGAATCTTTTGGCCAGTGAGTTTCGAACCCGTAACCTAAGGAGTACCAGTCCAACGCTCTACCAACCAGGCCATCCCGGCCTATAACGTAATAGTAAAGCTATTTCTTAATTTAAAAAAAAATCAGCAAAATCTTACGATACTCACCAATGGCTTCCGATGTGTTGCGAACAGAATTTCAGAAGAGCAGGTCCGAGGTTCCGGCCGAGAGGGACCAGGAGGAGATGAGGTCAGGGTCTGCCGGTTTCAGCATCTCCGACGGAGCATCCCCATCATGCTCGTCGCGGATTTCCTTGTTCTCTTCCTCCTCCGAGTTCCGGTTCTTTTCGTCTTCCTTTTCCGGTGGAGCGGAAGAGGGCCGGAACATGCCCGGCTCGAAGTTGTCGACGGTGCGCAGGACACTCGGGGTGTAGGTGGACAGGCCGCCCGCACCTGGGAAGGACAGACGACAATTTGATTAAAACACAGACAAAAAAAAAGGATCTAAATTTGATGTCATTTTGTAAGATATGAGAATTAAAGGAAACGGAATTATAAATCACAGTTCCACAATGAGAGAATAGACCAAATGCATGAACTTCAGATACTAGTAATCTTTAGAGGTTGGCCTACAACCTGTAAATTGTGTTGCGAAAGAAGAAAATCGCTAAATATGTTCGCTCTACAAGTAGATTTTTTCATATAGAATTATCGGATTCAATTTATTGCTTGAGTTGTTGATCCCCACATTTAAATTTTGTTTCCAAAATTTTAATTCGATTTTTTTTTATTAAAGATTGCTAAGTTTTCCCATAGCAAACTTACTAGCAAATTATCGATCAAAAGTTATTTCAATTAAAGTTATTAGTTTTTTAATTATATCAAATTCTATTCCTATAATAAATTCTAATAAACTCTTAAATGGTAAACAAAGATATATTTTCTTGACTCAGTTACAGTACTTCTACATATAGTGGTGCAATGAGATTCTTTTCATGCATTCCCGCATCATTAAGAGTACATTTAAAAAAAAAGAGGTTTAAATGTTTCCAACAAAACCTCCAACCATGATGTCTAAATTAATGAACATTGAAATAGCATATACAAAGAAATTTTAGGGTGATTGCATTTTCAAATTCGCGACTCGTCGTTGCCGAGATGTCTTCGGCATTGCATCAAGTTTTAAGCTGAAGTTAAGGCAGCGCTGAAATTTTATAATCTGCAAAAAGTGCCCAATTCAAAATAAGTCCCGCACTGTACATCAAAGAAGAACGTGTGGAAAATTTGTACATGGAAGAAGAACGTGTGGAACAATGTACATGGAAGAAGAACGTGTGGAAAATTTGTACATGGAAGAAGAACGTGTGGAACAATGTACATGGAAGAAGAACGTGTGGAACAATGTACATGGAAGAAGAACGTGCGGAACAATGTACATGGAAGAAGAACGTGTGGAACAATGTACATGAAAGAAGAACGTGTGGAACAATGTACATGGAAGAAGAACGTGTGGAACAATGTACATGGAAGAAGAACGTGCGGGACTAGGAACATGAACGTGCGGAACTGTGCACAGGGAACTACAACGTATGGAACTATAAATATGGAAATAAGAAAATGCGCATTTTTCAAAGAATCAGCCAAAAAAAAAAAGTTTTGAAATTTTTTTAAAAAAAATTGTGAACCACAGCTGTCACACAACACGATATACCAAAAATAAGATTTTAAAAACGAATTCATAAAAAAAAATCGTTTATTTTTAATTTGCAAAAATATACAGCGAGTGAACCAGCAAAGTAAAATTATACATTTGATGCATCATAAGTAAAGAGTTAACAAATCGGCAATTTTAAATCCATAAGAAAATAAATAACAGATAGCCTATCGATATGCAATACCGAGTGTACTCTCATTTTTGCAAAATGGCAATTTATAAATTTTAGAAAGGATTTTACATCAATACGAGTACATAGTAATAATAAATGAATACGCCATTTTATTATATTTAAATAAGATTCCACTTTATTTAGAGTATAATTTCAAACAAACGATTTTTTACTTTCACCCTCCCCTTCTATCTTATCCTATGTTCCCAGCTGCAGCTGGTACGGAATGCAATCGCACAGGAATTTCCGTTTCGAAACCGGTCAAGTTGCAACGTCCGGAAGTTTTCGTTTTTCTGTTTTCTTATTTTTAATTTTTTTTTCCTAGATTGTGGGCAAGCTTTCTTCTTTGTGTTAATTAACTTTTCAAGCTTTCAAAGTTTTGTTGAAAAACATACAGAAAACACTGTTCGATTGTTTCCCATGCATCGAGAAAATCACACGAAGAATATGATTCTTTGTAATGCGTGTTTGTACATGTACGCCTTATATGGTCGGAAAATTATAATAATTTCGAATAGAAAATAAAATACTTTCAGAAATAAGAAAGTACGAATGCGGAACTTAAAAGAAATTTCAAATATCATTCATATTACTAAATGCAAACGATTCAATTTCATGGATGTTGCCAATTGAAAATGTAAAAAAGAGCCAATTTATCAACTGAGTTTCGATTTTAATTATTGTGTATTAAAAAATTTATAATGACTACTAATAATAATACAACTTTATATATCATTAGAAATATATTTCAATACATTTTTTTTAATCATGTCAGAACATGATGTTTTTGGGATGAGGTTTTTGGCGTCAACAAAAATCCGTAGGCAAAAAATAAAAATTTTATTATCTGCCCGAGCATCTGAAAAAAAAAATCAGCTTTTAATAACATGATGCCATTGTCATCTGGCTTGGATTTATTTTGTTTAATTCACAAGACTTAAAAATTGTGAAAATAAAGCTTTTATTCTAAATATTTTTGTTAATTAAATACGTAGAGTAATATTAATTACAAAAAAAATACTCAGAATATAATAAGTTCTTCTAAAATAAGATTTTTCCCCCCCAATTTATTTGCATATTTTATTGCAGCATACTTTCGTAGGAACGAAGAATGCAAATTATGTTTTCAGAAAATCCGAACATTTAAGACGAATTGCCTCGTTTATTTTGAAGTTTTATCGTACAATTATTGCATACAAAATGTTATGTACAGTTTATTAAATCATTTATTTACTAGAAATTTTTAGTTTTACAAATAAATTATGCATTGATAATTAAAACTACGAAATATTAAAAATAAATTTCTACTGTCATTTTTAACTCATAAATTGTAACCTTCTGGGTATTCTTCTTCAGTTTTTTAAAATTTATAATATTAGAATAAAATCTTTTATTAATTCTGTGAGCTTCCAATTTGTTTAGAATCATGATTATATCATGCAACGTTTTCATAAAAACATTATTTTACTGAAGTAAGAAATCGTTCAAAAAGTAAACAAATAACAGTTTATTCAAGAATAGATTAAATGGAAATACATTAAGAGTTTGAAAGAACAGATTAAAAAAATTTGGCAGTATAGTATGCTGACGACTTATCGGCAGATGTTCGGTAATAATTCTTTGAAAGTATTAATATTATGATTGAACTTCAATTTTCTCGCCAAATAAGCGATAGATTCAAATTCTAGCAACCCAACGGCAGAAACTGCCATCGATGAGTGGAAGAAAGTCTGATAGAATCCGAATACCTGAAGAGATGAAAGAAACTGGTTTTATGGAATGAAGATCTACCAAAGCGAGGATGAAGAATAAAAAAGGAACTGTGGGGGGAGGGGGAACAGTGCGGTGACTAAAGTTGCCGCCTAGTAGTAAGAAGCAAGGGGGAAGAAGAAAGAACATAATAAAATAGAAACTCGCTTCATGCTTCTTTTTCGTCTAAGCTCGCCAGGATGTTGACCTCATAAACGCAGCCACGCCAAGCAAAAGTTCGACTTTTTTTTTGGTTTCGTTCTTTTTTTTCCCCCTTTTGTTCGTTTTATATTAAAAAGAAGAAGAATTGTTTACCTTTTATTATTGTTGTGCGGGTTCTTCTTTTTATTAAAATTCTTTTTTTTTCCCAGGCAGTTATGAAAAAGCAAAAGGACAGTCTACTTTGAGTCTCAATTGTTGACGTACTCGGTCGTTAAAACAGATAATACTTATAGCGAGCTATGTGAGCTATTCGATTGACATAAATCCGGATTATACCGGATATTGTATGAGCGTCTCCATTCGTAGAAAGAGATTAATACTATCCAAAATAATGCTTCCGCAATATTTTTGGATGATGAGATTGTTTGAGGTGTATGCTGATTCTTCAGAGTTTTAGGACATGGTAAACAAAGACTGACTTAACGGTTATCGAAGAAGAAAATGCAAGAATTGGAACTTTATGAACATGTTCCTCATAGATTTATGAAGGGTTTCCGTTCGGATAAGTCATTAAATGGGATTCATATTTTTGAATATTATTTAAATTTAAACTGAAAATTTTAAAAAAAATCTGAACGTGAATAACGACAATTTTGTGAGCATTATGTAAGTTATTTGATATTCAAACAGAACAATCAAAAATTTGGATTTTTATGGTTCCACACACACAAAAAAATCTACATAAGAGATTACAGGATAATCTAAAGATAGATTTGTCGTCACATAAATTATTAAAATCATTACACAGAATTGAATAAAAGGATAAAATTTGTATTATATTTCATTCAAAAAGAGCTTACACAAAAAAATATTTTGTTCATAAAACTCGTTAAAATTGCGTTATAAGAGTCATTTATTTGTAGTTAAGGGCATTGTTATTACGATGCTGGTGAAGAATAACAATACCCTAGAAGAATTTTCACTTTCACATATATAAAAACAGTATTAAAAAGAGTCAAAAAGGAAGTCGACCTTATATTTTAATGAATATCCGAGTTCGAAATAAATATGTTTAGAAATATGAAATGCTTTTGCCCAAGTAAAAAAATTCAAAAATTTATTTAAAATGTTTCTTTACGCAAAAAAATGTATATTCTTTCAAATTTGAACTCTTTTTTTCCGTATGCTATTTTTATTTTCTCATGTACTAAGTATATGAAGAGAAAATATTGTAATCGTCAAAATGTACAAACTCAAAATTTTAACGAATCACCACGTTCCAGACTTCCATGAGAATTGGAAAAAAAAAAACATTCTTGCAATTATTTTTGTCTATCTATGAACACGATAACTCAAAAACGCTTTAAGATAGATTGAAAGATGACATTTTGCATATAGACTTTACATCAAATTTATAGATTTTTTAAAATTTTATTTCATTTTTTTTATTTATTTTCATCATGTCAGAACATGACATTGTTTTTAGGATGAGGTTTTTGGCGTCAACCAAAATCCGTAGGCCCAAAATTGAAATTTTATTATCTGCATGAGCATCTCAAAAAAACATCTTTTAATAACGCGTTGCCATTGCATTTACAAAAGCTCTGATTTTTTTTAAATAAGTTAATGACAAAGCAAATAAAATTTAGAGAAGATGTAATTTTGAGCACGTGATTATATGAAATAAAAAAAATCACATTTCCTATTTATTTCAACAATAAATGCGAGACAAAGATTTTTTTTTTTTTTTTTTTGCAATACTAAAGCTGCTAGTTTAATAAAACATTTAAAATGAATAAAGATATAATTTAACTTGCACGAAAACGAGGTGCTTGACCGTTCAAGAAATTATGTTTGGGGATGATACATTGAAATATGCATAGCATATTTCATTTAAATCTTTATTATCATGTCAGAACATGATATTGTTTTTGAGGTGAGGTTTTTGGCGTCAACAAAAATCCATGGGATAAAAATAAAACGAAAATCCGTAAGTGAAAAATAAAAATTTTATTACCAGCACGAGCCTCTAAAAAAAAATCAGCTTTTAATAACGTGTTGCCATCGCATTTACAAAAGCTCTGATTTTATAAAAAGTTAATTACTACAGCAAAAAAAAAACCCTAGAAAAAAATGTCATTTTGAGCACGTGATTATACGAAACGAAATAAATAGGAATTGTGATATTTTTTTAACAGTAAATTCGAGACAAAGTTTGTTGATCGTTTGCAATACTAAAGGGACTCATTCAATGAAACAATTAAAATGAATTAGAAAATATAATTTAACTTGTTCGAGCAAGTGGTACTTGGCTGTTCAAGAAATGATGTTCTGACATAATACATTGAAATATGCATAGAGGATTTCATTTTAATATTTATTATTATTATGTCAAATTTTGAAAGAAAATCTATGCAGATGTATGCTTGTATATCTGTCCGAAAGCAAGAAAAGGTCATAATTAGAAAACGAACAGAGAAATGAAATTTAATAAGTACAGTAAGTATTTAAAATGTATATAAGTATCCAAGTTAGAATGAAATGCGTCAAAGAGTTGAACATCTTTTTGTGTTGTACTTTTGCAAGTATACAAACGCAATAACTGAATGATATTTGGTATGGGATGTTGAGACTGTAATTATAATTATACGTAAAACTTTCGTTTCAATTAGTAAAGCAAAAGATGTCTGAAATGCATATGGTATTTGTGTATTAACCAAATTTGGCGATTAATCGCAAAAAATGCCAAATATCCCATGCTGGATCCAATAAATTCGTTAAATTCACAATAAAGATAGAGAATTCGTACCTATTGTTCGACAACGCTATGAAATTAATATAAAAGTACTGATTTTCTTAACTATTCTATAATGTACAGGTTTGAGAATCTAAAAATAAAAATCTGAGTACTTATGAAATTCAGTCTAGCGGAAGGTTCACAATTTAATGCGGTGTGGCGTGGGATTGAGCAGGAAGATCATTCTTTTATTAGAAAATGTGCGAATACGCTTCTGGGAGACGATTTTCGTCGGTTTATTAAGTTACTATAAGAGATGAGGAGCATTACTGAACTTACAAGATTTTAAACTTTTTCTGATAATATGAATTTTTTTGATAAAAAATTGTAATTTTGGAATAAATTACAAGAGATTTCACATGAATAATGTCGTGATATAAGGCATCTGTTTTGCATCAATGCTATTATTCCTAAAGAATTCCATTTTTTTTTTTACTTGTTTACATATTTTTTCTGTCCTTTCTAATGTGTTTTAACAATGGTATCAAATAGTTTGGTAGTTTGATTTTTTAAAAGATTTTTTAAATTATTCTCCCCCCCAAAAGAAAGAAATGCACTGCGAAATGTTAAATTTGAAAGGGAAAATTAATAATAAATTTATAACTTTAAAAATAAAAAATAATACTAATAAATGTTTTTCATCGTTCCTTAGTAGTAAAAATTAAAAAAAAAATATTTAAATGTTTTCTTCCCCATTAGGAACACACAATTTTACAATATTACAGAGCTCTCTTCCTAACTACACATTTAAAAAAGAATTTAAAAAAATTACAAAATTGCATCTTCATTATCACATGAAATAAGTTAAACAAAAAAAAATTAAATTTATAAAACAAGCTTATGTCGATTAACTTTGTAGCCCAATATTAGATTGCTTATCCCAAAGAACATAGTTTCTCACCCAAAGAAATTCTTAACTATTCGATATATGCAGAGCCAGTTGTCCTTGGTTGGAAAATAATGGAATTTTTAGAACAAAAACCGAAGGAGTTTGCAACGAACCGCCCGCGGATCTTTTATGCAACTACGGACCATCTCTGGTGGATGGACAACAGCCTTGCAAGATGAGAGACGACATTTGAAAAAAGGACAAGGACGGTCACGCACTGTTTCACGATTTGGAGATGGCTTCCGAAGAGCCTTTCTTTGCTTCGCTTCTTGTTAGTTCTCAGTTGTTTTGGAGAAAATATTTTTGTTTTGAAATAAATTCTTGAAGTTTAACACGAATGGAATAATGCTCATTTCATTCCAAATCACAACTATTAAACGATTAAAAATTCAGATCAATCGAAACAAAATAAAACCGATAAAAAAATGCGTGTGATAAAAATAAAAAAATATTTAATACGATTTCATTCAATAAATAATTTTTGAATATCTATTGCATTTTAATCGTTTGGCGATATATAAAAATTAGAAAATATATTTAATACGATTCTATTTAATAAATAAACTTATTTTTTATATGTATTGCATCTTAATCGTTTGGCGATATATAAAAATGAAAAAAAAAATTAATACGATTCCCTTTAACAAATGAATTTATTTTTCATACTTATTGCATTTTGAATCGTTCTGCGATATATAAAAATTTAACCAAGTACTGGATATTAGCGGTAAATCAATACAAACTACAACACATTTATAATTTTTAATATTTTTTAATTTAAAAATGCTAGTTTGGAATTCGATAGAAACTTTTAAAATAATCCGAAAGCGGATTTCAATTTAATATAAGGAAAGGAGTAAAGAATTAGAAATAACTGTTTTCCATCATTTTACCAATATTTAAAAAATTGACCATAGTGGAATTAATACATTTATGGATAATTTTAATTCAAGGCTATATGTAATAGCAACCCCCATTGTCTTGACGGAGTCGATTATTTTATTTGAGTTTAGTTTAGTTAACAATTTAAAACGTAAAATCGTAAGACTTATTACATTTAAAAAAAGGCACAAAAAAACTTTCATATCAAACGAATTAAACTATTTTGCTTTATTTCTCATCTATTCAAATTCAATTTCATTACATAATCTTTCATCTAACGAAATAAAATTGGAAGTAATTTTAAACAAAGAGCTAGTTTAATTAAATCATATTTGATAGCTTATTATGATTAGAACTATATTTACAAAAAAAATTACAGTTTAAAATATTGGTAAACAATCAGTTTTTTTTTATTACCGAATAGGAAAACATTTAAAAAATGATTTCAGATTTTATTAATTTTTTTTCCAAAATATATTAATTATGGAGCAGCAGATAATTTGACTATTATTCGAAGAGTAAATATTCGATGCAATTTTTTAATATTCGAAGATGTTAAAATATAATAAAGGTGCTAATCAGAGTTTTAAAACTAAGCTTCATTTAATTTAGACGAACATTATATTTCTCTGAATCCCATGTCCTAAATAAAAATTAATGCTCTTCCTTCTTATATTAAGAAATTTCACAACCAATAATCGTATCGAAAGCTCAAATGAATCGTCGCTTCATTTATTTTGGAAATTCTACCTTTGCTTCTGCTTTTAATTAGAACACTGCCAATGATTCCTCCCATAATTAACCAAGGGGAAGAGGGGGAGGGGAAAAAACAACATTATCGTTTGGTATTGCATAATGCAGCTGCGTAAGGGGGGAAAAATCGAGAGGACTACATTTGAATCAGAGCGGTTCGTATTTTCAACGCTTTTCACAGGAAATGATGATCTTAATTACGATAGCGATGTAGTTCTACTCTTCCTTTACAGATCGGCATCCTTGTCCCAGAGGATGTAAACATTTTGTCGCTTCAATAAGCTGGGAAGTGTTAAAAAATCCGTTTCGATGATTTCGGTTTCGTTGAATTTCCGTTGCTGATAGCTGTTAACTGCGAACTATGAACTCGGAAGTTCCGTTCATTTTTTTATTTTTATTTATTTTATTTATTTACTTTTGTAATGAAAAGATTGCCAGATTGTTCCTGAAAAAGTTCTATTGGTTAACTTGTTCCGATAAGAACTCGTCAAAATTTGGCTTAAATAATTTTAATATATCTTTTTTTTTTCTTTTGCTTTGCTGTAAACGTAGTATAGAGAGTAATACAATCATCAAGAAATTCGAACTTGAGATCTTGACGAATCTTTAGATTTTAGACTTTCCAGAGTTCGAGAAGCATTTTTTCTGGTTTTAAAGCTATATGAGAGATTGTATTGTTTGAGGCTGTATGGTTAAAGCTATATGACTAAATGTATTGGTAAAATATATAAAAATAAGAGAAAAAAATTTTAAGTATTCTTTTATTAGTGTATTAGAATAAATAATAAAAAATGTTAAGAATATATTGTCGAAGAAAAAAAATGTTAAAGTTTAATACATAGCTCATAAAAATATTCTGATAAATTTAAAATTTTACTCAAATCCATAATTTTAAATTTCAGAGGATTGTATCAGAATTGTTTCTTTTCTGACATAAAATTGATTATTTCATTTATATTGATTTCAATGTCCTTTTTGTTTTATTAACCATATTTTTCTTTAAAAAAGAATTTCTACATTTTAGTATAATGATAAAAATGTGTTGTTGTCTTTTAAAATACATTTCTCATTTTTATTATTTTAGATTTTATAGACTTCAGTATTTCCATAATTTATTATAACAAATATTATGGAACATTATACATTTTTTTTTCAAATATTCTTTACATTTGAATTCGGTGATTTATTGTTAATTAAGTTTGGAAAATAGTATTCTGTAATATTTCCAACTATATACGTTTTTAAAATCACACGCACATTTAGAAGTAAATGAAAAATTGTTAGCAAAATATAAGTTTATAAAACAGTAAAAAGGTCAAATCAAAATGTGTTATAAAAAGGATATTCACTCGGTAGTACAATACAAACAAACATGCTTACATCAGTTTATAGGTATCAGAATTAAAATTTTCGATAGAGATTTTTTTTAAATTCCCTTTTAGCCCTGTCTGTTTCTATCAATTTGTTGAAAGTTTGAGAAAAAAAATGTTAACAATGTTCTGAAAGCAATCTACACTGTTGAAAAGACAAGTAAAGCAAAAAAAAAGGGGGGGGAGGAAAAAGAGATTTTGATAAAAACTAATTCAAAACAGAAGGAAATAGATTCAAATAATTGAAGAATCAGCGAGTTTAATAAACAAGCGATTAAAATGTTTTCAAAATAACTGTTTTATTTACTTTTATAAAATAGTCATAAAATTGATTTGGCTTTAGAAATAAACGTTTAGATTCACCATGGTCTGAAAAGCAGATCAAGATAACTATCAAGGAATATTTTTGGATGTTTTTGTGAAATAAATAATAGATTTATTTCTGTGAAAAACAAAAACAAACATTTTTTTTGTCTACAATTTACATCAAAACAACTCAAACCACAAATATAAAATAGCAGTTTGTGAAATCAGCCAGCAAATTTTTGTTGTTAAATAAATCCGTTTCAGAAAAAAAGAAAGCGAAACTCATTTAAAAAAAAACACCAGCTGATTTGGTGTATCGTCTGAGTTATTGAGATTGTTTTTAACTGTTTTCAAAAAAAAAATCAATAAGATGTGCTAGTTATTCCAGACTCCCCGAATAATTCTACAATTAGGTATGTAATGTAATATTCTAAAAGATATTTTGTAAATAATTTGATTCATTGAATTTGTCTTCTTTCCCCCACAAAAGATTTGTTTGATTCATAATGGATTTTGTTTTGTTTTGTTTAATGTTTATAGTGTTCCAGAATGCCCTTCTCAATGACTGGCGCCGGTACCTTCGAGGGGGGGGGGAGCATAGAACTGATATATAATTTCAACTTTATAGAAAAAAGCACGTCGTATGTGTAACCACTGTGGTGCTTATTATTTTAATTATAATTTATTTATTTGCAAGAAAACTTTTGAACAGTAATTTTTCCTTTATTTTTACGCCATATCCTTCGAAAAAACACAAGAGAAAAAATTTTGTGCGCTAGAAATAAAAACGGTTCAAAATTTAGGTAAATAATCTAATTGCCAGAATTCATATATTTTAATTATACCACAGATAGTTCTATATTTTAATTTTTATTATTATCAGAATATAAAGATCAATGGACTTTGAAAATGGCCGATTTAACAAAAGATTAGTGATATCGTCTGCACATAAAGAATCGAAGTAAATAATTCGATAAAATCCTGTAACAAGAAATAACTCTTTTACAGAATGCATATTCTAATTTTGTTTTTAATAAAAACCAATTAAATTAATCAACTTTATAAAAATTCAAGCGGCTTCACAGATCAATGATTAATTAATCATTCTTTTCCTAAAGATTGAATTCCATGGAATAAGATGACATAATTTTCCACATTTTCTTAATCATTTTGAATATTTGAGAGCTTAAATTAACATCCTTTGTTCTTCAAGATTTTTTTCACCCGCTAAGAAGATTGATGATCGCATTGTTTCTTTGCAGAATGACCTACACTGCTATGCGAATACTGCTTACAAACTTTTAAAAGAATGCGCTTATTATAAGAGTCGGGCTCTGAAATTTATTATTTTAAATATTTCTGGAAAATTGCAGAAAAATAAAATGTAATAATTTGAAACTTGGCTGACTTTTGTTTTGAAATGGATTTAAAATCAAAAATGTCAAGCAAATCTTATTTTGCTGCAATTTGTGGTAATACATTTTTTATTCCATTGCAACTCTTGAACCACAGAATTAAAAGAGAATCGAAACTAATCCGCAACGTTGTAGCAAGAAGTGTTTCAGATTTGATTCATATTTTTATTTTGTTCGAATTTTATTTTGAATTAAATAGCATCACACATAGAAAAAAATTAATATTATTACAAAGCGCATTATTTTAATTCAAGTAGTTAAATCAATGAAAGGCATCGTTGCAAAATACTTTAAAATATTACGCAAAGTTAAAAAAAATGAGAAAAATCATATGGATGCATAAGTGATATTACTGAAAAACTTATTTATTTTGTATTCAAAAATAGTTTTGTGCAAAAAATAGCCCATGTTATCGAAACGAAGCGAATTGTTAAAATGCCGAATAATTTTTAATAAAATTTAACATTTTGAAATATTTTTTCTTTGTGAAATTTTCACAACCAAGAAGTAACTGCTACAAAATTTAGTGGCCTTAGGGCCAATATTTCTATTCTATAAAACATCTTGAACAATTTTTCATGACGTATCACACAATTTACAGACATTATGCCAATCTAAAAACATTATTATGTTGAAATAATTTGTTCATGTTTGGCAGTGATTTATGTTTTTAAATTTCTTTAAAAACTTCTAAACAAATCACAATTAGACACATGCTAATATAGTATGAATAATAAATACTATACTATATCGCAATACCTAATAAATATAAGTAATTCGTTCTTTATTTTTTAATAACAATGCACGTAATAATAAATAATATACGTAAATAATAAATTCTGGACTTGTATTGATCCAGTATCAAAAAAATGCATCTAATCATACTGAGTTAAATCTCAGCTGAATATAAATTTATGGAAATAAATTGAGTAACTTTCAGAAGTAAAAACAGACATATTTTTTTAAACAAAGCTTTTTAAATTAATGATCAAAGTTAGAATAATAAATTCTTTAAAAATATCTTAACTAATTAAAACAACAAAATTCAATGTTTCGCTTAAATCAAGTAATATGTGCATTAAATCAATAATTACAATATTCTTTCATATATTTTATTATTTTTGTATTCTAATTAAATTTATCCGGCATTTCTTTTTTAAATAATAATGTAATGAAAAAAATGGAAAGATTTTACTACAGCATCAAAAACTAATATCTCTCATATTAATTTCATTAAATATTAATCACAAAAATAATGAGAATACAAAATAAATAGATCCAGATAATTAGAAATTCAAAAAGTAATCAATTCTAAACTACTAAATTTAATAATTTATTATTCGTATCTTTCAATTTATTTTTGTAAAAAGACTTCATTGAATGAATCAATCTATCAGCCTCTGAATTAATTTGAATCTATCAAATAAATCATTAGTTTGAGTTTTATATAGTTTAGAATGAATACGAACGAGGAGGTTTACAGGAAAACATGTACACTTTTTTTTGACAACTGATCTGCTAAAATTTCGGTTTCCCTTGACCACTGAGGAAAAGAAAAGATCTGTTTATATTCAGAAGCAGTAATTAAACAAAAACAGTTGACTTTCAAAACTTCAGGCAATGTCGCATACTGAAACATAATTTAGGTCAAGGGCTAACAAGGCCGATAAACGACTTTCAAGTAAGAACTGATTTTTTTTTTCTTTCAAAAACCAGCTGCTCAATATTCAGTGTTTGTGTCATTGTTATGATAACATCACGTGTCGAAATTAATTTGTTTAATGAATTTTTTTTTTCTTTTTCGAAACACAGATCGAAGTAAGGATAAAATTACTCAGCGAAATTAAGTGAATTAATTCCATAAAAAAGATTGAGCAACATGAAAAGAAATTCTACATGTGCCGTAAAAAAAGCTAAAATTAATTATCTTTTGTTCTAAATATTTTTTTAATTCAATAGAATCTGTTCATAGCCACACGATACTTGCCAAATCCACTAGCTAATTTAAAATTCAGCTAATCCGAAATTTTAGAATCCATTTTATATATTAACAAATGATATTCAATTAAATTTTAGATGACAAATGTTTATGATATTATGGAACTTCTATAAAAAGATTCCAAAGAATTTTCTTATTCGTCAAGAACAGCAAATTTAGAAGTTCATTTTTTTCTCCAATTTTTAAGCGAATCACTTTTTTATATTCCATGTTCCAGTTATTTATATAAGTTTGTACTTTTTGCAATTGCTTTACAGTAATGACAAATGGCAATTAAAAAAAACTATGACTAAATCACTAATAACTGAGCAATACGTGCTTTTTATAGTTTCAGGTTTACATATAAAAAAAATCCATTTAAATTAAGATAATGGAGTTTAAAAAATATAATTTCATTATTCAAAAAGAATAATAAAACAAATTTTATCATTAGGATAGATGTTAAATTTTTTTTAAAAACTGAGTATAAAAATTCACTTAAAATTAGAATGCGGTTTCTCTTAAAATTACTTCAGCAGTGTATCCGGAGACAACACACCAAGACTGAAAAGATATTTTTTAAAAAACAAGATTTTTTTTCTGAAACAGTTTTATTTAGAAAACAATAGACATGAAACAATTCAAAAGAGTAAAGCAGATTAAGTTATTTACAGTTACTTTTTTTTCCATTACATCTTTTTAAAATCTAAAAAGGAAACGTTCCAGCGTCAACAAAAGCATTAAATGCATTATGAGTAATCAGCTTAACGATAAGTACTTCATTGAGTTTACGTGAACATTAAAAGACTTATTACGCAGACGAAATAAAAATAATAATAATAATAGAAAAAGATTCAACGCAATCGTTTGCTGCTTCATTCTGAAGTTTAAATTAATGATGTTTACTTCAACTTTGAATAACGTTGATTTAATAGGTAAATTATTTTTAAAAGATTTAAATAACCATTATCAACAAATAAACGTAAAGAAAATTAATAGAAAAAAGTAATTTAATATAAGTTATATTTAATAGCTAAATTTTGATGGAGAATTTAAATGCAACAGATAATTTTTAAAGCTGAAAGCAAGGAGTTATCTTGTGACGTAAAGTTAAAAGCTTGTGACTACATTGACGTCTATTTTTTTAGAACACACGCTGCCTGCTTTTATTATCTACTTCCATTACAAATTATTTGTGTAGTTTTTCCGGCATTCTAAGAAATTTAAATTTAAAAATTGTTTAGAAAACATTGAATTGAAACCAACGCTAAAATTTTCAAATGTAATCTTCAAATTTAAAATAATTGGGTAAACCAATGAAACTGTTCTTTAATTAGGATTTTGCTGGGATAAGATGTAATTGATCAAAATTGCTGGTTTGATTAAATTATTCGTATTAGGTTGACGTCTACGTTGGTTGTATTAATAACATTAATATAGACATATCGATGTACTTTGATAAAATACATCATATAGATATAAAAGATAGTGATTTTTTAAATTATGACTACATAATAAGTACCACTGATTTGTTATTAAATTCATATGTTCTTTATTCATTTGCCGATTTAAGATATTAAATGTGCACGTAAAGGAGGTTAGCAACAGTATCTAACCCCTATTGATATATGAAAGAACAATTTTAACGAAACTACATTCGTGCATATAAATAAAACAATGAGTCACGTGATTCCAATAATAGAATTGATTTGAGAACGTTGATCGGTAAACAAAATGCAAATATGCTCCGATTTAGACATAATTTTTATTTCACCATTTCACTGTTTCTGAGCATAATCTATTATATATATAAATAAAGCTAACGTATGTGTCTCAGAAATCCTCGTTATTATTCAGTGTCGAGTGGC
This sequence comes from Argiope argentata, assembly GCA_026289955.1. Classification (NCBI taxonomy): domain Eukaryota; kingdom Metazoa; phylum Arthropoda; class Arachnida; order Araneae; family Araneidae; genus Argiope; species Argiope argentata. The sequence goes on along the minus strand of JAOUZG010013930.1, from coordinate 759,413 downwards.
AACAGTCGAGTGTAAACAAAATCATCAAACGAATAATTATATAAACTACTTCATTGAAGGTTTTTACGGCTATATTAAATTCAAAGCTACGTTTAGTTAATTTATAGAACTTCAAAATGTTAATAGAAAATGTTCTAGAAATAAATCGACCTGCTAATAAGAAGTACAATCAATCAAGGCAAGAAAATATAAAAAAAAATCAAGAAATGCGCAAATGTGCTTCAAACAGAATGTTTAATCAAGCGCAAAAATATGCTTCACATTTACCACGAATGTAATCTTTGTGACTTGCTAACTGAAATATATGCATATATGTTCCAAAACTATTTTCTAACAAAAATAGTCATTTAATTGCCTGAAAACTCAAAAATTACATTTTTTTTATTAAACTAATTTCATTTCGTACTACTTTTTCGCCTTGATTTTAATAATATTTTCTGTTTAATTTGATAAATTGTTTGTAATAACGTCTTTAAATGCTATGGTGGAATTCGAACTCAATGATTAAAACATTCAACAGCGTGTTTTTGACAACCATTAGCAAAAGAAAAAGGATATAATAATTTCAATTTTATTCCGTGATCTATACACTTTTTTTTGTAGAACACTAATTTATTTGAATTTATTTTTAAGCGCATCAAGTAATAAGATAAAACAATTTTTGCTTTCTTTATTAATTACTAGCAGTATCCGCACAGCGTTGCCTGTAGCATAGCATCCAAGAAGAAAAATTAGCTTTAAAGTTCTCCAACCTCCACCCTATATGACATGGGCCTGCTACGCAACATCAAAGAAACATAAAAATATATTTAGAGATGATCAAAAATTGTACAAAACAATTTTGACAGCACACATTCAGAAATATTTAGACTGCTAAAAAGGTAAAAATATGATATGTCCTTAGACAGAACACAGACGATCATTTCGCTGCTCAGGAGATTCATTCTGTCTCCGTAATTCAGTTGCAGTTAGATTTAAAGAAAGACGGTTATTTCGTACATCACAAAACTCTTTTTTCCCTTAGTGTGGACATTATTTCTCCGATATTCGCTAAACGAACGTTTCTTTCCTCTTCCGGTCAAAGTTAAATTTTCTTTTTTTTTTGGGGGGGGGGGGAGGAGGAGAGGAGCATAGCGACTTTTGAATTGCTGTTTAAAATAAGATGTTAACAAAGAAATGTATCGCATATGCATACCACAGCTCTTGCTGTTTGCACATACACAGTTTGAGGTGCAAAGTTAATCACAATTATAAAACTCCTTTTTTATTATAATGTTACTTTAAAGAGCTAAAACCTTCGTCAATAAATGCTTTGCAAAATGGTATAAATATCTCCAATATCCGCTAACTATTTCTCGAGCTTTTGTGGTTCAAACGTACAGACGCTTTAAAGGGACATCATTTTATATTATATATAGACTAGCCGCCTTTGGCGACCAGTCGGTGCGCCAATATTAATGCCGACTAAAGGGTTAAATCATTTTTTTTATATAACTTGGTCTCATTATAAGTTTTTCAGCAAAATATTTTTAAGCTTCAAATTTCGATACTCATGTACTTCACTTATACTATTATGTAGGCCTTAAGCATCCCTATCTTTGCACTCCACATCTCTCCCTGAATTTATATCAGTGCACGTAAAATTCAGTTTTAAATTAAAGTGGAAATGATGGAAGTGTACTTAATACAAAGAAATTTTTACTCAATCCAAGCATGTCTTTAAATAAAACTAAGAACTGAAAGCAGAGTAGTCCGACATTGAAGTTTTATGTTCAATACAGAAATTGAACCATTATAAATTTTTTTATAATTTATAAGACCTCAAGGAATTATTCAGAAAAAACTTCACAGGTTAATAGAAACCTTCAGTTTTTAATTTTATTTTTAGATGTATATAAATGCTCTTAATAATAATATTTTTTATGGTTTATAAACATATATAAAAAAAATTATGGTTTAAATTCGTTTGGTCTTATAGATTCATATTTGTAAAATATTCTTAATATTTCAACTTTTAAATAAATAAATAAGCATTTCTATCTTCTTCGAATCTGGGTGATTAATTCAGTTCTGAATATTGCAAGTTTAGAACAATCATCATTTTCATAATCTAGACCAATTATTCTAGAGTAACTCTGATTGGCTTCTTAGAGATCTTGATAAAGTGATCTAAAATCGCCAGTTTATATCGAATAGTTATATTGAAATGTTCATAGATCGATCAGCTTTGATGATTGATTTAGTTCATTGGAGTACCACTTTTTTTATTGTAAGGACTTACTGTGTCAAAAATATTTTGTTAAATATGATTCACAGAGCAGATGATGTATGTAAAAATTTAATTCATCAGCTTTTTTTCCCTCAATCTACTAATTATATATTTCACTTAGACCAATTGCTAAGAGATTTATGTATCTCCCAAAAAATTAAGAAATTAGATGTCGGGCTCCGATTATAGAAAATACCTTGTAGATGTTAAGCCATATTTGCCTAAAATAAAACTGTTTAGTTGGATTAGTAATATATGTATAGTAAAATATCGCAGAAAACGTTCCCATGCATTTATTTTCCAAAAATATCATGACTTATATCTGTTTTATTTTATTCAGACACGTGCCAAAAATGACATTTTTATACGTTTAATTTGGAATTATAGTTGATTTATTTTTTCTCATTTGAGAACATGATATAGTTTGGTTTAGAAAGTTTTGATGTCTCCGAAATATGCGGGTAAAAATAGTTTTATATGCTTTTACAAATTTTGCATTGTTAATTAATATGTATGCTTGTTTGAAAGAAGATGCGTTTTCAAATAGCTGACCTACTTTAATTAGTATAGCTTTAATATTACGTATACTTCGTTGAAAGTAGTTGCGTTTTTATTTCGCATTATTCATTAAAATGCGAAGATAAATTACAATCAAGATGGCGAATTCTTTGATTTACACAAAATATCTTCTCCACATAATTAAAAGTTACAATTCAGAACCTGTCTTATTGTTTTAAAAATAAAAAAAAGAATGCAAAAATATTTTAATCTACTGATTATCAATTGCTTTTTGTTCGTCGTTTCTTTGAAATGACGTCATTTTCAAAGTTCGTTTAAGATTTCTTGCTTTTAAATAATTAATCTCGCTCTCAGAAGATTATCGTTTGGTGCTTTTCTAAAAATTCTTTTTCAGTTTTAACTGTCGCACTTTTGTAATATATTTTTACATTGTATTTTTATTTACTTTAATTCTTTAATTGAATTAATAATTTTGATATTGAAAACGATCAAGAAAAAATTTTCTTTTGCATTTATTGTTTAAAAACTGTCACATTTCCTATTTATTTCATTTCATATAATCATGCGATGAAAATTATATTTTTCTGTTTTATTTTTGGTAGTAATTAACTTTTTTAAAAATCAGAACTTCTGAAAATGTGATGGCAACATTTTAATTAAAGCTGATTTTTTTTTCCTCGAGAAGATAAAATTTTATTTTTATTTCATGCGAAATAAATTGTTGAAAAAAATACGATTAAATTAAATGTTTAAAAATTCATTAAAAATAGAGCTTTAATTTATAGATCAAAACATTAGTATTATTGAAAAGCTAATTTTTTTAGCTTTAACCTGATGCAAAAATCAATTTTCTGCTGTAATATTTTCAGAAGTTATAGCGAAAAAACGTCAAAATTTGGCTTATTTTTTAATTAATTAAAATTTTAATTCAAAATTCAAAAAAAGGGCTCCGAGGTGCACATTCTCGGCACCCAAGGTATACATATACCAAATTTGGTAGCTGTAGGTCGAACGGTCTGGCCTGTACAGCGCCAACACAAACACACACACACACATCGTGCTTTATTATAAGTAAAGATTAGTGAATCTAAGCAAAAATCTTGTCCCAAAGACGGCTAGTACGAAAGTAAAACTCGTCAAAACCACCATCCTAATTACAATTTATCAAGGAAAAGCACGATTTAGAAGAAATAAACATTAAATAAATACCAGTTTTTAATTCATACAATTTCATATTTTACATAACTAAAAATGACCAAAAGAAGAAGAAAAAAAGAATCTTAGTTATTCAATCATCACAAAATTCACATTTTTATTCAAACATCATCGATGAAACTAGTAAATCATCTTTGAAAAATAATCCAGACCATCATTCCCAAGCGATATTACGCATACCAAACAGCAACATCAAAGGGAAACTGACCACCTACAATGCCTCCTCAAGACCATGCACGTGACCAGGCCTTCCACTTAACATTCTGAAGATTCAGAATGCGTAGACCAGTTCTCGAATTTTGACACTGATGAAGCAAATTTCTACGCGAAAAGCAACTTCTTTTTTCGCATCTATCACTGTTTAGTATGCCTCCCGAACCAAGGTCTGGTGATTAAATCACCGCTCCAGGCTGCCTATGCAACATCCCTTTGCTATTGAGCGCAAAAGGAATCTTGAAATTCCAAAAGGGTGCGACCCACCGGATTGAATAATGCTTTTCTCAAGAAGAAAGTAGAACAAGACTTGTTTGTTTGGTTGGTTTAAATCAATTTCAATTTTCATTAAGTGTTCGTGCAATTATTGCGTCATTGTATTGCTGTTCTAAATGAATTCTGATTCGTAAAGAATGATGAACAAATATTTCGAATCTAGTAAATTAGAATATTAGAACATCAATTTGAATAGAAAATAATAATTTCCACTCTCTTTCAAAAAATTCCAGCCTTTATTAAGGTTTTTCCCCCTTTCTTTCTTTCTCATATTCATCTATATTCAGCAAACGATTTTGAATAATTGATTTTTTTTTCAGGTACAAACTGTAAATAAATTGTTTTTAGGTTAGTTAGGTAGGTTAAGTTTTGATATACAACCATTTGGTGCTTTTTGAGGTTGATAATTTTTCGGTAGCGCTTTGTTTGTGTTTATATAGCCGTCATTATTTTTAGGTTAATCTAATTTGATCTTTCCTGTTCATTTCTCTTGATATTTTTCCTGCAGTAAGTATTCCTTCTGCCTACTTCCATTATTTTCGATTCCAATTTTTTGAGTACATACCATATTACTACATTTATTGATTTCTTTTCAATGTTTCCGTTAATTTGCTGCAAGGTTCATCGAAACCTTATGACTGAAAATGCTATTAATGCCGTTCGCGCCACATTCAGCCATTTCGCCAAAATTTGGCGATAAACTATTTTTTTGGCGAAAATGACTGAATATCACAGATGTTCCGTTTTGTGTTTTTGTAATTAAATTGTATTTGTGTTAGCTATATATTTTTCATTTATGCTTATAGTGGTATATTTCCTTTAAGAAACAATGTAAAATTCCGCCAAATTTTTTTCGCGATTGTTGGTTTGCACCCGGCAAACCCCAAAAATACCCATATAGTTTTATGTACATAGTTTTTAAGTAGTTTACTCCCCCCTACTCATTATAGGTTAGATGTAACATGTTTTCGACCGGTCATTCCAAACGACTCTGTTTATTTTCGTATTTTTTGATACATTTAAAATTAAACATTGTGAATTAATCGATTTTTCGATTCCTTCTGAAGTACTTTTGAATAAAAATAAAACAGAATAATTGAAATTAAAAATTTCTCATCTGCATTGCGTTACCCTCACTGGCGTTTAAAATTCACTTCTCTAATTGGTGTTGAAAATTTAAGCATGCGTACAGTTTGATAACATCTTACATTGTGATTAGACTGTCAGTTCTCACATACACACATCAAAATTTCCACGCGTACGAAGTCGCGGGTAAGAGCTAGCACTATTATAAATATGACAGTTTGATTGGATGGATGATGCAAGTCAATCATACCAGAACAGCTGAACGAAATTGGATGGAATTTAGCACAGAGATAGATTACAGTCTAGAATAGGACATAGGCTGTTATTTATTCCGGTTAATTGAGAGGTTAATTTTTTATTAATTAGAAACTAACTTTCCCGCCAAAAATTCTCATTTCCCCAGCGCCAAATGAATATAACGTAATAAGCTAATTATCATTTTGATACCTTTCTTTCTTTTCACACGTTCAATTTTTATTGTTGCCCGTAGATATTTTAAAAAATTATTTGGCAATTGAATTTAGTATTAAAAAACGGGATCCACTATTGCATCATGGAAGTAAATAAAAGTTGATCCTCCAAACCATCAATAAATTCAGAAAAGTTACGTTTTTATAAATAATGTTTCCTTAAAAAATCCTCAAATTGGAATAGTATATCGATTTATTTTCGTAAACTTTAAACAAACGAAAATTTAGAATTAAATCAATCTAGAAACATCGCCGACTCACGACGAATTCCAAAAGACAACACATCACATTTTTCTTTTTTAATTCCCTTTTCTCTCAAATACTGTTGAATTTTTTTATACACTTTGATGAAGACATTATACGATGAATGAATACCCTTTGAGGCGTGACATCTCTTTCGAAAGATTATAAACGAAGTTCAATGAAGCCATTAAACACGATCGTAAATTGGTGCAATAAAAGTATTTGATGCGACCGAATAAGTGTTCCCGAACAGTTTTAGTACCATTAAAAAAACATGAAAAATACTTTATTGTGAGAAACAGAATTTTTAACAAACTTTTTTATATATATAAATGATTACAAAACAAAATGGGTATAGCTTTTTTCCTCTCACATTTTAATCATAAATATATATCAAAAGAATAATAAAGGATAATGAAATCTTCGATTATAAATTTCAAGTTATCATATGAGAACATTATTATTTTTAAGTCATTATTTGTCAATTAATTTAAGTCGTTAACCAATTTAAACCGGTTTGAAACAATCAAGAGACCTCTCTATTGGTCTCTATCCCTTTCTTTATATATATAGGTATATATATAATGATTTTTTAAACTTTCATTTTCATTTTTTCTAGATGGCAAACACAGTTTTGGATCTCGACCGATTTTGAGATGAAATAACAATTACGATGTCATAATTCTAAGTCAGCCTTTTAAAACCCATCTGCTGTCAAAGAAGCATACGTAATAATACAGCAATACTGGTAAAAGCATGTTGATCCTTTACAAACGCATTTGCTTTCAAAGAAGCATACGTAATAATAAAGCAATACTGGTAAAAGCAGGTTGATCCTTTACAAACGCATTTGCTTTCAAAGAAGCATACATAATAATAATGCAATACTGGTAAAAGCAGGTACTGAGAAAAAGGTAAGATATTTAAAAATTTAAAAACAGTTAGGAAAGCTAAAAATCTTTATTGGTCTGTAATGAAGACCAGGAAATGTCAATGATTGACGGATCAATGACTAGTCAATGATTGACTGAATGCAAAGTATATATCTTCTAAACCTTTTTCAAATATCTTCTAGTATGGTGTATTTTCCACCACTTGAAGTTCTGTAAAAGAATTCTTTCTTCAATGGATTATATATTGCATGTAGCCTGGGAACATGACTGATTAGTAAATACGTAATAACAGCATTAATTATTTTAATCTCGTTAAAATTTTAAAGCATCTCTCACTGCGATTTCAATATCTTTGAAATAATATTTCTCTGCTCCAAAAAAGATATTTTAAAATTTCCAATTTTGGTAGCTTTTAAGAACTTATAGAATATAAGTTACTTTTACAAGGCATTCCAGTGCAATACCGTGAAAAATGAAATGTGAGAATATTCCAGAAAGAATGTTTTTTTAACACTCTACTGATTAAGAACGGCATATTTTAGCTTTTGAGTCTAGATAAGTATTTTGATGTGAAGGCTTGTTGAATTTACGAGTTCACAACAATACACACGCTTCAGACAACAATACACAACAATACTTCACGCTTCTCTCCCTAATATCACCAGGTACTACAATATTCCCACAATGCTGTTTCAATATTCTGAATTCTGGCCAATATTTGGTGGATAAAACAGCAATGTTGTTGATCAACTTGTGCTAGGTCTCATTTACAATTGTAGTTTGTTAACTCAATTTTACATATATTTATTACATTTTGACTGGGAAAATGCATCTTGTGTGCCATAAAAGCATGATGTTGTTCGATATT
>JAOUZG010013930.1:700849-751351 GCA_026289955.1 Argiope argentata | reverse complement strand
TTGTGTTGTGTCTCATTGACAATTGTAGTTTGTTAACTCAAGTTTACATATATTAAAAGCATGATGTTCGATATTTTTTAAGCCGTCAAATATCGGGAGCAATATTGGTGAGCATGTTGTATTGTGTCTCATTTACAATTGTAGTTCACTAACTCGCAATTACATAAATTTATAAAATCTTTTTATTTGTGGCACTAATTTTGTGTGTCACAAAATCATTCTCATCCAATTCTCAGTCATTAATAAATTCTTTTAAGGCACCAAAAAGATTTGGAATAATGAAAAGTTCGAATAATCATTATAAATAAATAGAAAATATATTAATTCGATATGTCTTTCATTTATATTTAATAAATCATCGTTAAATTTCCATCAGAAGGATAAATTTACCCATCTTAGACAAGAAATCTCATTCTAGTAGGCTGTGCGAAGCAACATCAGAAAAGAAACGAAAGTGCCGATGCATGTTATAAGCGTTCTTTTAATTTTCCAAACAACAATTATAACTTCAACGAACAAAACTATTTCTTTACTCATGAAAGTGTGAAATGAGTTTTCTTATTTTTATTTTTATTGATTTATTTGCATAGAGGCCTATTATTACTTCAGTTTCATCGCATTCTACTGAAGTCATTTGGAGCATGCGTGCCACGAGATCAGTGCGTGCGCCAGACACAAAAGAAAATCTCTCCAGTTCCCTTTGCCCGCTCAAGCAGAACATCGACAAATTCTTTTTTTTTTTTTTTTTTTTTTTTTTTGGTTCCACACCATCCCACAAGTGACGTCACTGCAAATGACGAACACTCGAATACCCCGAACTCAAAAAAATATTTTATGGATTCTTCTTGACGAATGCTGGAAAGAATGGTCAAATCGTTGCCTACATCTCCAGTCAAGTGGAAAAAAAGAACACTTTGAGGTTTAGGCGGGAACAGACAAAAGTAGTATTCTGAATATCAAGAGAATAGTTGTATGCTAGAAATATGCAAATTTTGAGCCACATCGTTCGGAAGAATCTCAGATAATGCCATCGTTAAAAGGCTTAAACAAATGGCATGTAAATTTTTTTAAAGAAATGTCCTAGATGCTGCTTTATTTGTAACAGAATTGTAATATTATGTCAAAAGCTTTCACGCATTTTTTTTCCACATGCCAATTTTGAAACGTAAACTTTACAGTGTTAAGCTTATTTATATTTTTAGAGTCTTTTAAACTAATAGCTAAGTTAGTTTTTCGGGACAATGAATTATCTCAAGCTATTTTAAAGCTTTACTTGATGAACCGAAACTTATTTATATAATTTTAATCATCGAATTCAGTTATTATAAATATATAAAAAGAAAAACTAATTTAATTGATTAAAATGCAATATTTTATTTTAACCAGATATTAATCAAATTGTTGAGAATATGCAAAAATTAAATATAAAAAAAATTATAATCCGTTCAAGGAAAATAGTTTTGTTTTTTGTTAATATATTCTTCTGTCTACAAATTATAATTGTGATAAAATAATGTAAAGGTAATACATATTCTGGTTTATTTATAAATTGAAAAGCAATGGATTCAATTATTTTTAATATTGAATTACGAAGCAAACGATTCTAATGGCATTGCATGAAATTTTTATTGAAACCTTAATTATCGTTCAATAACGAAAGTTTAATAAAAATAATAATTTTTCTTTCTTTTAGTATAAAGTTAGTTTTAATTCTGAAATACGATGCAAACGATTCTAGAAGACTGCATGCGATTTCATTAAAATCAGAATAATCGAATTCATGTTCAATAACTAATTTATAATGCTAGCATATCTGTATAAATTAATTAAACTGTGAGTCATCTCAATACTACATTATGTCTTATCCTTTTACAACAGTTTAAAAATTAAATTAGTTTATTTCATAAGACGTGTATCACGTGAGCTTGACATGACTTATTATTTTAAAAAAAAAGAAATTGAAAAAACAACTGGATTCGAAAGTTGTTGCCATAATAAAACCATCGATTGTCAAAATGGCGAAAAGAGAAATTAGGACAGTCCAATTAGCATATTCCAAGGGATGCCAAAATAAAAACATTAATTCTTCAACAGGGTGAGGCTAAAAATTGATTGTAGGTGTGTGTTAACCGGTTACTAACAAAAGGCCGACCAGCTCTTTTGTTGATTAACTGAAGACATGGTCTTAATATATGTATATATATTTTTTTAAATCAAGCGATTAAACATGAGTTACAGCTTGTTTGCTCTTTCCTAACAGGCTAACTATACATTTAATCCTTTCTCTGGCTCACGAGGGATTTTTTTTTCTATCTCTCTCTTATTATTCCGGTTTCTAACATAAGTCGGTTTTCACTCGCTTTCAATGAAGATGAATGCAAATAAATGGCAGAGCTGTTTGCGTGGTTTTACAATTGAACAAATGCGTCGATTGAACAAACACGCTTTCCCCCCAATTTTGGTGCTCATTCCTGTAGATCTCATGAAAAGGTTGATTGACCCAACATGCCTGGGTTTCAAATTAAATGCACGTAAATAAAAATATGAAAGGAATGTGGTTTAAAAGTTGTGAAGATACCGGATTGCTCGGAAATTCAAACTATTCTGTCTTTACACACAAGATGTTTAACCAGTAGGCCTACTTTTCTTAAATTCCTACCATTAGTTTACAATCTCCTTTGCATATATCTTCTTCAAATATTCAATAATAAAATACTTTTTATTCATCCACTCAAGTTCAAATATATTTCTTTGACTTTGTAGTGGATAACAGTTGATGTTAATACAGTTTTTTCAAATATTAATCCGTTAAAAATAAAATGAAGAAAGTTTATAATATTTTATACGTGGACAATTCGGTTTCGAACCAACTAATGGCACCACGAAAATTGTCCAAATTTTTTTCAGCTCTACTATTAATTGGTAAGTAAGAATTGACAATTTTTTTATAACACTTGTTTTTACGTAGATTTCTATAGGAAGACTAGACTATCACGATTGTTTTCATGACAAGACTTTGGGAAAAATTCTTCAGTTCTTTGTCTTTGGATTTGGTTTCAAATTTAATGCAGATCAAAACTGTAGGTGTTAAGTATGCGTATTAAATTTTATTTATTACAAAGCCATCTTATTACAAGGCTATTTCTACTCTTTTGGAAGAAGAGAGAGCATATGCCATCTGCAGTAAAAAAAGCAGATGGCATAGCAATTATGCATGTCAGTTGACTGTGACGCCACGTGACTTAATTCCATTACAAAGAATTATGGGATTAATTATGTTTTAACATAACAATCAAAGACAATTGAAGCTGTACTTTTTTGGGAAATCGAAATCCAAATTTAAAATTAAATTTCAATGTTATGAATGTTTTTGCTGTTTTGGTTAGGAGGTTTTGGTGTCTCCGAAATTTACAGGGAAAAAATATTCGTTTTTTCATTGGTAGATAGCGAGTCACCTGCCCCCTGACATTTGAGGTTCGTTTTGCCAGTATTGTTTGAAATATTTAATTAAAGTTACTATCAATTGCTTTTTGTTTGTCGTTTCTATAAAATGACGTCATCTTCCAGTTTCCATACGATTTCTTACTTTTTTTCAGTTTTAACAATCGCAATTTTATAAAACGTGACTTATATTTATTCTTTAATGATATTATAAGCGCATTATTACTAACTGTATTTCTCAAAATACTGTAAACATTAGAAATAATTTTAATATCAATCTTCATTATGTTCATTGGATTTTACCACATATACTATAGCTTCCAGTAATAGTGAAATTTTCGTCGAAATTACTGTTGTTGTTTCTTAATCTTAAAATCGGTCGAGCTCCAAAACTTTGTTTGCCAACTAGAAAAATTGAAAATGAAAGTTCAAAAAAATTATTATTAGAGAGAGAGAGAAAGAATGAGAAGTTTCGTAATTTTTTCAAACCTGTTTAAACTGGTTAATGAATTTAATTAAGACAAATAATGATTTAAAAATAATAATGTTCTCACATGATACATTGAAATTTGTGACCGTATATTTCATTATTTTATTTATTAATTTTGTCGACCATAATTTCTACGGCCCTATAAAAATGATACTGAATAAAAGAAACTTACTACTTGCGAAAATGAATTTAAAAGTTTATTTCTATTCAGTCTAATGTATTTTAAAGGAAAAGCGAAAAAACAGTTTCTAAAATTTTTTTATCTTATTTACTTACGTTTAATTTAAAATTTCAAATGCTCAACAAGAAATTAAAAAAAAACTTCCAATTTTATAAACAAGTTTTTTGAGTATGTTAACCATAAGAGATAAAGGCTATTTAGATTTAAGTGAAACTGCAAATAGCTATAACTCGTTTGCATTTGATTTTGAAAACAGAAAAAAGTAGTTGAAATATGAACTGATATAAACTAAATGTTGATTTAATATTTATTTAATCTTTGTAAAACAACGAAGAATGCATAGTTAGGCCTAAATGAGAACGGAAATAAATAATGTCATAACAGCTTCGGATTTTTTTTTGGGGGGGGGGTAACTATATTAGAGTAGTAGTAGATTGTACCACATAATTCCAATGAAATAATTACTCATGGAAACACAGTTTTAGAGTTTTGTCTGAAATGTTTTGAAAAACCAATCACATCTCAAAATTACTACGTTGGCGTTACATAATTGTAATTAAAAGGGGGGGAACAAACTCACTTAAAAAATGTTGAATTTGTTCGAAATTATAAATATAAAAAAGTATTAAACAACAATTAAAATGAATTTTCTTTCTCAAACGTCAACAAATGTATGTAAAACTAATTTCATCTTTTATGAAATTATTAAAAGCATTTTTAAATAGTAACCACTATATTATTCCCTTATCAAAATTCAAAAAAGATTGTTCAATTTATTAACAGTAATTTATATCTTGTAGTAATTCAAAGATTATCCATTTTGAAGCTTGAAAATGAAAAAGGAAGTAAAAATAATCGAAAAGTGAAAACGATTTAATTATTCCAAGATTTCATTTATTCTTTTTGAAACCGGATAAAAATAAGTTAAGCCAAAATGAATTCAAGCGCCTGTCTGTCTTGTTACTTCCTCGATTTAAGAAGAGAAGCTCATATTTTCCACAAATGGAAACAATCTCAAACCGATTCTATCACCTAAACAATGGCACTCCATTTTGCTAAATGACTTTGACACATTTTCCCAAAGCACGTTATTTCAGAAGCATTGAGAAAAATGAAAGCTTTGCTTCCAGGCAAAAAAAGATGTAATTGAGTGTTGCCTTATTGTAGAAAAGCTTCCCTTTTCTTTAGAGTAGTTTATTAGTAAAAATAGAAAAAAGAAAACTAGATTTTCTTTAACGTAAACAAAAAAGATTAAGCCACTTAATCTCATATTCATTTTTAAATAAAAAGTTTTGTTAAAACGCATATGAAAACTTATTCAGTTGAATCTAAATAAAAATAGTTATTATTCACTTTTTTATTATATGTCATTAACATACATATTCAATAAGTTACCTTAAATTCTAAGAATTTCGGAACAATTTACAATTTCGTTTTTTGACTATTTGCCTTATTACAATAATTTCTTTACTTAACAATTCGTTTTGATATCTAAAGGAAAATATTTTATGCTAAAGCATTCCACCAAAATGCTTCTAATCGCTTTTAAAAAGTTATTTATACAAATTTAACATTAAACAATAATGCTATTATGCTGTTGAATAAGCATGAAAAAAAAATGCATTCTTATTTATCCTTTGAAGCTAAGAGCAAAATTACTTTTAATAATTTAACAGATTAAGTCTGTAGGTCCTTGTGTCTAATCTGCCGTAGTAAACGAAATTATACGGCAACTTTCCTAGAACAGCGAATTAGTTTCAATACATCATTTTAAACAGATCATTGAATCGAAAATAATTTTGAAAACATCCCTGGAAGATGGTTAAGTTTTCCAACGATTATTTAAATTATAATTTACTGAGACTAGGTTAATATTGCTTAAAGCATAAAATTTTTAAAATAGATAAATTTGACAATTAAAAAATAACGAGGCTGAATCACAACTGGTTAAAACTAACTTGTAAACTAAAATAATTAATGAAAAAATGAGAATAAATTTCGCAAATTATTAATATTTTGACTAAAATTAAATTACCGTAAAAAAAGATACATAAATCAGTAAAAGCAAATTATTTTTATAAAGAAATTGAAGTAATTAAAGTCATTATCTAAAAATTAAACTATTAAAACAAACAAGTTATTTTACTTTGCTGAATGTTACTTGCTTCAAAATAATTTTTAATTGTATTTCACGAAAAAACATCTGTAACCAAACGATTTTTTTTAATTACTTAAAACTTGTTTCGGTACAAATGTTTGGAATAAGAATAAAAATTTTATTAGTATTCTTTTTCTCTTTAAAAAAATCGTTCGTTCATCTATACTATACTATTATAAATGTGAAAGTTTGGATGGATGGATGGATGATGGGGTTCAATCACGCCAGAACGGCTGAAGGAAATTCAATGAAATTTTGCACACAGATAGATTATAGTCTACAGAAGAACATAGGCTAATTTTTATGCCGGTTAATTTTTTATTAATTAAAAACTAACTTTTCTGCCCAAATATTAAACAAATCTGAAAACATCTGCCTGAGCTTTTTGAATCGTTTATTTTTATTTTTCTATTTCCGGTGTTCTTTTAATATTATCTTACTATTCTAAAGGAATGTTTATAAAAAATTTCTTATGCTGTTCTTGTATGTTTATATTGATGAAATTCACGATTCTTTAATTCATAGATTTGACAATTGGTAATAAATACGCTAGAAATATCAGACCCATTTAATAAAATTATATCTATAAATTTACTGTCAACGTTTTAGGATTCCTGAGATAAAAAAACTTAAGGTCATTCTTTTCAAGAATGAAATTGAAGCTTTATGTTCGATCGAATGCTTAAAACGTAGGCAAGTAAGTATTGTGTTTCATTGACCCAGATGTGAGGGGAGGTCAATCTTATTCTAACATCAACACAAAAAATAATTCTTCTTATTTGTCCTTTTGTTTAGAAATTTTAGAGATCTTCGCTTCTTTGGAAATCATGAAAATGATGCTTTTCGCTCAGTTAACGCATAAATGGATGAGGAACTTCGAAGAATAGTACCTATCTTATTTTTTTTTCTATTATTATTTAGTTCTTTGTTTTGTATCATCTTATTTACTTTAAGAATGCCATTCCAAGTATTGTTCTTCGTATGCCGGCGTAAAGAATGAAATTTCTGACAACTGTGTACGGCTATCAGTGACTCTTTTGTTATTCGAGAAATTTAATACTTTAATCCGAAATGAAATGCAGAACAAAAAAGGATGAGTAAATGAAAAAAAATACAGATTTCTACCAGCAAAAATTATTATAATATTAAACATCACCAAATAAAAATAACAGAAGTTTAATTTTTGTACTCAATATAAACTTTTTGTTAAAAGATATTATTTCAATAAGGTATTAAAATTTTTAATTTTTTCGAGTTTTGATTCTTTTCTTTCCAATGATTTTCATAACATTTAGATATGTAAAAAATTTATAAAATTATAAAAGAAATATGATTTCCCCAAAATTTTTTATTCGACCTTTAACCAGATATTCCATATCCTGCACGGATGTTTACATTCTAAGCCGAAATCTGTTAAAAGATTAACATCTAAAAATGATTATTCTTACTGATGGTACTAATACGTTATCTGTTCTAAAATTAAACTAGTGGATTGGACTTCTGGTTTAAAGACTTCCATTTCCGTTGTTTAACACTGAAAAAAACCATTGAACTACAATATTCTAAAATAGATATTTTTCAATGATAAAATTTGCTATTTTAATATCAATAAGATAAAACTCTGAAAAGTCAAAACAGTTTTTGACAAAAAGAATGTCCTTCTGTACGTGAACTAAAATAATTCCGGCACAAATTCGCATGAGATACGGTTAATAACATTTCAAGGTCCAGAAATAAAAAAGATAAGATTTAAAAGAGGCAGATGAAAATTTCTTAAATTGTTGAGTTCAATAACATTCTTATTATTAATAAGGATTGTATTTCATTCTTGACGAATAATATATAAATCTTCGGTAAATCTTTTTAAAAAATCCACTTATGAAACGATTATATCACAATTATAAGGTACCCTATTCGTTTCGATATTCGGAATTATCACTTTTCGACGATTTTACCTTGCAAAGGAGGGAACTGGTTGATTATATGGCCGATTCAAGCGACAAAGAATTTTTAAGAATATTTTAAAGAATATTTTTAAATGTAACTGACATTGTCTACCATTATAATTCTCAAAATGCTATAATGGGAAAAATATAAAGTTGTTATATTTAGTAAAAATAAAGAAAGCATTAAGTATGTTTATAATTTTATGTTTATATTTTCCATTTTAAATTTCAAAGCTAAGTTTATTATGTACATTTCTTCTCTCAAAAATTAATGCAAAATAAAAAGCTCTGTCTTGTGTATTATTGGATTTTAAATTAAAAAAAAACTGGGAGTCGCCGATTTATTAACAAGTGAAAGTAAATCTGAATTCTCTAAATGAATAAAAAATTTGAAATTTGAAATAAGTTTAAAATTATTATATGCTTCAGAAGAGAGAAGACAAGCAGAATTAGTCTTTTGCTGTATTTGAAAGATCAACTAAACATTTCCAATTCAGCGAAGAAATCTAGAGTACCTTTTTTTAGCTTCAAAAATCAAATTATTAAATTATCTAGAAATATATTGTCTAGAATATTTTCAAATTCTTATTTGGAAACGATTCTGACGAAGAGAAAATTAAAGAAACTATTCAGCGGAGCAATACTTATTTTTAAAAGCCATAAAATCAATTCATAAATTTCTTGAAGTCCTTGAAGGAAAAACTTACAAATCTCAAAACACTGAAAGTTGAATGTCCATTATTCGAGGCAACGAATAAAAATAAAAAACTTGGATTTGTCATTCAATGTCGTGTAAACTCTAAAACTGAGTTAGATAGCTGGTGAAAGAGTACTTTCAATTTCAGGCAATATTGCGTGCAAAATAAGAACAAGCCTTAGCCACCGGTCAGGGATATCTTATGTTTTTTTAATCCTATTTTCTTAAAAGAAATTGAAATTAGTGAAAATTATACAAATATTATTTGAAATTTTTGTTTTGGTTTTCTTTATTTTGCATATGACTTAATGACTGTGATTTGATTGGTTTGAACATTTCTCTTTTATTCGAATTAAATTCTAAAAACCGTTTAGTGAAATTATTTTGCTTGTTTTGTGTGCCTTTTATACGGGTATATTTAGTTTTGTTTTGAGTCTATGTTGTTTTGTTATGTTTGATTTTTACATTATGGGTTTTAAAGTTTTTGTATTTCTGTGGTATTGATTATCTCCAAGACCTCATTTTCCTGGATTTCCCAATTTCTTTTTAATTCCATTTAGACTTTAAAAACTTTTTAAATTATTTTGTTTTATAAGTTTTGGTTTCGTTTTGGGTGATTTTAACTTTTTCTGGTATTTTTTTTACTTTAAAGATGTTCTTTTATTTTTGTGATTCAAATTTATTACAAAAACCTCTTTTTCTTGGGATTTTTGGGTCACGAGGGGTCATTTTTTGACAAACTTGTCAGATCCCTCACAGAAAAAATCCCTGGTTTGAATCCCTGGCTGAGGGTGACCCTTGGAAAAGTTTTCAGGCCTGATTCATTGTATTATTTTTTTCTCTGCTTTTGATTTCAAATTTTTGTTAATTTAGTTCATTTCATTTGTGTTCTAGTTGTAGCAGCATTGGCGCTCTCTAGATATAATGTTCTTTAAGATATTATGGTTTAGAATAATCTGTTTATGTAAATTAATATTTTTTGCAAATTGTGTTTCTATGATATGATATTAACATATATAAATAATATGTTTTTTTATATCTTGATATTGATATTGATTTTGTTTGTTATTTTATATAAATTAAATAGTTTTGTTCTTTTTTTTTTTGATAAAAAAAATTCGAAAACTGGTTAAAACCAACTTTTTGGAAATGTTGAATTTGAAAAAAAAAATGTTTTTCAAAAATTCGGTTTTTGTATAAACCCTAAAATCTAGAATCATAATATCTAAAAAATATAAACAAATATATAAAATTATTTCAATCAACTAAAAAGAATTTCTTAACTGTGGCATAATACGCAATGTATTCAAAATTCCTATAATTTTGAATAATTTAGCAACAAAAATATAGAATCAAGGGCTTTATAACAAAACCAGTTCAATTTGAACGTTGCGTAAATGGAGAAAAGAATATACGTTGAACAACAGGATACGTTTCGTAAGGAAGTATAGTAAAATTCATTACTTTCTTACTTTTTTAAATTCCAGTAATCTAAGTAATCTGTTAAAATTTCCACGTGTTGAAAGTAATTTCATCGAACCATCTCTCGCAGATCAATAATAACGTAATTCTTCTTGAATCTGAGTTTAAAAAGATCCATTCGAAAACAAGAAATTCTTTCAAAAAAACAAATTCAGGGTCAAGATTAATCCATTTTATCAGATCAGCTCTAGGGGAAAGTACGTACAAGAAAATACCAAATATAAGGAAGAGAAATCGAATGCAAATTAATCCGATCCAAGCGAATGAGATTAAGAAAATATTGCTTCAGGTAGAAATTAGAATTAAAATATTCAAGTTTCAGTGGCCAATCTGATCTTGTATAATTCTAACATATTCCGAATATCGGTAATAAAAATTTATGAAAAATTCAAGTTTGAGATGTTTTGGGAAGTAAAGTTTTGAATACTTAAAATTTTGATTAATCGGTTCTAGAATTAATCGGAATTTAATCATAAGAATTCTATTAAAAAACAAGTAATCTATATATATAAAATTAAGTCAATTCCTACTTAGTTCAAAACTGAATTCGTTACTACTTATTGTATGTTTTATATAACGAAACGTATATAACGTATGTTTTATATAACGAAATCTTCTATATCAGTAATTAACGAATTAAAATATTTTAATTTTTACTGAATCTCTAAAAAAACGTAACATTAAGAAAGTCGATTGATTTACAATATTAAAAAATTTAAAAGAGAAATATCTAAGGATCAGTAGATAAATCATACAAACAGATATGCAAATCTGATATAATATAAAATCATTTTATACACAAATAATTTTCATTTTTTCCGCCGAAAAATCTAAATGCCATGCCAAATATTTCAACAAACCTTCCTACATCTAATGAATCACATATGATGCAATGCCATTCAGAGTTAGAATATAAATTTCATCTAATCGAAAAAAAAATTCAAAAATGTATTGCAACATTTAAAGTTCTTCTAAAATTAACATTAATTTATAATCATTTATTAGCCAATGAAAAAATTAACATTAACTTTGCATTAAAAAATGTATCGCAAGTGTAACATATACAATTGATTAATTTGTCGCTCCATTCTTTAATAATAATTTAAATCTGCATTTAATAATAATTTAAATTAACCTTTATTGATAATCTTTCATCTTTAATAATAAATCATTTTCTAACGGGAACATTAACAGAAACATTTCTTTGAAAAGAGGAAAAAATAGTCTAAGTTTTATTATAAGCGAAAATTATAGTTTTTTTTTTAAAGTTATGAAAAACTATTTTTGTTGGAATCCATCAAGCCGAAAAAATCGTTTGCAGACTGCTTAAATAGAATATAACAAAAAGGAAAATAAACAAGAATGTCATCGAACAGAGGCATTTACAGAGCGCTCAAGTGAGCCAAATTTACGAAATCCATGAAGATTCGCCGTGACGACCAGTGAACTTCACAATTCATTAATTTTTCAGTTATGAGAACCAAGAGATGTGGACAATTGGCCCGAGAATGTTATTTAGAAATGGCTTAAATGGTTAAATAGGCCAAACATTTATTCAACAGTCAAAATGGCACAAATTGTGCCTGTCATAAATTATATTCATCATTTTTCTTAATTTTCTCGGCTAAACTAGCTTATTCATTTTAGAGTTTAGAGTTGCATTCAAAAAGTAAGAATGATAAATAATGCTCTAAATCAAAAAGTAGTAAAATAGTAAATGGCAACAGAAGGTTACGAAATGACACAGTTAAATAAATTTAAATTTCAAAGTAGTATTTAAAAACAAGTATTAAGGAATTAGTCTAACAATTTTGATTGATATATGCAAAATATGGTAAAAGCTCTACGTAAATAAACAGAAAATTAAAAAATAGTTTTTAAAACCTCCGAAATTTTTATTTTCGTTCCAAAGATTATGAATAATTCTCAGAGAAAATACATAATTAAAAATTACCAGTGGCAGTTAAATAAAACGATTTAAATCATCCATAATCTTTTTATTCAATCTAAAGGTAATAGATAAAGATTTTTTAAATTATTTATCAAAACAGTTTTTTATCAACGCGAAACTTATTGAATTAATTTTTAAAAGATATTTTTTTATGAATTATAATAACTGAAAATAAAAGTTGAAGTAAATCTATTCATTACTTCGGATTTCTGATTATTTTTGAATAAATTAATTCTTTTTATTTTGAAATTATACTATACATATGTGTCAATAAGTAGAAAAAAGTTATGTCTAAACGAATATGGTATGATGTTGATGATGAAAGAAAATTCTTTTCGAATTTTCAAGAATAAATTTTTAATAAAATGAAATGCTTAGTGAAAATGTAAAGAATTGTCTGACTTATATGTATTTAACAGCTTAAAGCAGAAAAAAAGAGTTTTTTTTTTTTTTGCTAAATGATTAATTAAAAATATAAAATTAACAAAAGGTAACACAGATTGCTAAAAATTAGTTTTAAAATCCCCCAAAAAATTTCTCATCGTCCAAAAATGATTAATAATTTTCAGAGATCACACATAATTAAAGAGACAAATACATAAAATGATTTAAATTATTCATAATATTTTCATTCGGTTTAAAGGCAACATTACAGATAAAAAAATTTGAATTATGTATCAAGCATAGATTTTAATTAACATGAAATTTATTTAATCAATTTTCAGTATCTTTTTTCTTTATAAATCATAGCATCTGTGAATAAAATTTGAAAGACAACTGTCCATTAATTTGGATTTCTGTAACTAAAAATTCACTATGAATTTTCACTTTTATTTATATATTGCTACTTATTTATTTTTACATAAATAAATTCTTTGGTTCTTTTTTTTATTTTAAATTCATTCGAAAAATGTGTGTGTCAATGTGTACAAAAAAGTTATTTCTAAAACGACTACTGTATGATGCTGATAGAAAAAAAATATTCTTTTCGAATCTTCAAAGAACAAATTTTTAATAACAGAGTAATGTTTATTGAAAATGTAAAAAAAAAATAATCGTCTGCTTTTTTAGCATTTAATAGCTAAAAGCAAGGGAAAAATAGCAATTTTTTTCGTAAAAAAATTTACTAACAATATAAAGCTAACACAGCATGACATGTTAGATAAGAATATAATAATATTTCATCAGATTCCACTCATAATCTTTGTTGCAAGGAAAGTACAGTTACGCTTGTTATTTTATAATGGCATTTTTTTTTCTGTTATTACTAAAGTAATTTATTTGTTATTTGCAAAGGAATTTTGTTATTTCTAAAGTTTCTGTTGTTCCTAAGTATTTCTAAAGTAAAGTAACAAGGGAAATCAAGGGAAACAACTCTGCGGGTGTAACTCACCATTTCAGACAAAGCTAGCTCTTTAGAAAAGTTAAGTTTAAATAGAGGTCGATGGGGAAATCACAATGAAAGCAATAAACACGTTTAAATTAAAGGTTTTAATCAAAGTATGAAAAGTTTTCCCACTAACCAGTTTTATTTTATAATTGCTTCCAAAATTACCCAATCGCGTGTGGACTAAAAAGATTATGTGTTAAAATGTCAAACATTTTTCAATCGGTGCAAGTAAAAGTCACGGAAACA
This sequence comes from Argiope argentata, assembly GCA_026289955.1. NCBI lineage: Eukaryota > Metazoa > Arthropoda > Arachnida > Araneae > Araneidae > Argiope > Argiope argentata. The sequence continues at coordinate 737,369 of JAOUZG010013930.1, read as the reverse complement.
AAGATGTGTTTTTGATTTCATAAGTTAAATGCTTTCCGATAATTACTTTATAAGCTATTATCTGAATTTAAAAAATCCTAAACAGTGTTAAAATTGAAAACATTACTATATTAAACTATATCACTTATCTTCAATTCCTTTGAATTTTACAACATTTCAATTTTTTTAAAAATTACAATTGCAATAGTCTAAATGAGAAATTTATTTAATAACGCAGAGGAATTTCAAAATTTACTGAGAAGAATTGCAAATAATTATCCAACGGGGGAGGGAGTCTGCCCAAAAGTTTCCCGCATATTCTCTCATTAAGGTGCAATCGCCGAGAGCGCCTTATTACATGGCATTGGCGATCAGTAGTTACAAAATATTAACTTTTGGCGCGAATTTGTGTCATCCTTGTCGATTTTTTTGGCGATTAATCCCAGGCATAAAGTTAATAATATTCAAAAATAGAATTTGTTTTAAACACGCTTTTATCCATAGATTAAAAACAAAAATTTAACACAAAAACTACATTTTTAGTCACAAAATTCTGTATCAAATTTGATATCTTTAAGCCATTTTTTTCAATTATCAAATTTATTTATTTCTGAAAGTACAGATAGACAGACAACCAATTGAAGGATCTGGCTTAAAATTCGGGATATATCTAAGCTATGGATGTTAAATCCGTGTACCAAATTTTATTTGTCTAGCTCTTTTCGTATTATAATTGTCGTGTTAGGTTATATGCGAACAGCTTTATAAACAGACTTCTTTTGAACGGATTTTGCACAAAATATTCGATAGAAAACTGCAAATTTAGTGTAAAGACTCAATACCGAATTTCAACTGCTCGGCTGAAAACACTTTTGAGAGAACTTAGTCACAGGCTGACAGACATTTCCTAAAGATGTGTTTTTCGAAAGGAAGATCAAAAACGTGATGAAATCAATAAAATTTCGAGTTCAAATTTTTTTTACCATGTCAGAAAATGATGTTTTGGGGATGAGGCTTTTAGCGTCAACAAAAATCCGTACGCGAAAAATAAAAATTTTATTATCTGCACGATCATCTCAAAAATCAGCTTTTAATAACGTGTTGCCGTCCCATTTACAAAAGCTCTGGTTTTAAAAAAATAAGTTAATGACTACAGCAAATAAAACCTAGAAAAATGTCACTTTGAGCACGCGATTATATGAAATGAAATAAATAGGAAAGGTGATATTTTTTTAAGCAATAAATACGAGAAAAATGTTCTTTGGATGTTTGCAACACTAAAGTGACTCATTCGATGAAACCATTAAAATGAATAAAAACATAATTTAACTCGCACGAGCACGTGGTGCTTGGGCGTTCAAGAAATTTTGTTCTGACATGATACATTGAAATATGCATAGCAGATTTCATTTCAATCTTTATTATTTGGTCATTACTTTCTCTATACTGGGTATTTGAGAAAAAAATTATCTTTCTAATAATACATCAATTTTATTTCTGTATGCCACATTTTCTATTATTTTAAAAAAATATTTGATGCATTTTACGCATCTTTTTCTTTTACGCATATAATCCCTCTACGTCATCCTTTACCTCTAAGCATATATTAATGTTTTTTACTCACCTTTGATTTATCATCTTTTGCTTGTTACTGCGATATTAAGTACAAGTTTTATGTGCACTTTCCGTTATATTAGTTTTAAAGAATAAATTTTTAAAAATAATATAAAAGGAGACGAATCAAGGTTTAAACATTATGAAGTTAGTTCCGGACTTTATATTCGAATTTCCTTTTTTTTTTTTCAGTTCCTACTATTAGCTCACACTCTCACTATATACATGTCGTTCAAATTTTCAATCGTTAATAAAACACTTTTTAATCATTCACTCAAGTTCATAAACACTTTTTTAAAACTTGTAGTGGATGACTCACGATGTTAATACGGTTTTTTTCAAATATTAATTCAATAATTTGGTTGATTTTTTAATTTATTAATTAAAAACTAACTTTCCCACCAAAAAAAAACTTCGTTTCCCCACCGCCAAATGAGTAGGATTCAGTTTTTATTCCCCATACTAATGAGGTTAGGCTTAACACGTTTTCGGTTGATTATTTTGAAGTATTCTATTTATTTTCTTAGTGCTTGAAGCATCCAAAATTAAACACTGTTAATTCATAGATTATTCGGATTCTTTTTGGAGTAAATTTGAATTAAAATAAACCAGAATAAAGTAAATAAAAAACTTCTAATCTATATTGTGTTACCCCAACTGCGGTAGAAAATCCACACATTTGCGTTGCCCCGATTAGCGTTGAAAATACATGCATGCGCAGTGTGTTCAGACTTATTTTCAACGGATACGAACTTGGTTTTCTTCTGGACAGACATATTTTTTTAGTAAATTATTTATATTAATTGTAATCATTTAATAAAAAGAAACTAAAATAAAAATTTTCTTTGTTGACCTAAATAGGAATTGATATTCAATTCTTTTTTCTATATTACTAGTGCATTTTAAAATAACTATCTAAAATAAATAAACAAACGCACTTGCTTAACTACACTTCTCAAATTCCGTTACATTTAATGCGAAGCGAAATGAAACCGGAAGCTTTACATCCTGGAAGCGTAAAAAGGAATTATTGGTAAATGCGATTGGGACGAAATTCGGTGAATTCTGAAGGAAACACTATCAAAGCCCGCATCTTTCGAAAGTTAATAACATCCGATGTTTGTTTAAATTAAAAGAAGAACGCTACAATCTTCTCATGCTTTTCCTCTCACTCTGAGATTCAAAAAAATGGCGATATATCAGTTTTATAATTAGAATCTTATTCATCTGAATATTCGAATTTTCCCTCAAAAGAGCACGAACACGTTTTAAACAGTCACGCATGCGTGAAATGATATCCTTCATACCGAAAAAGCGAAAATTCCTGTTTCCTTTTTCTCTATATTTTTTTCATCCCCATTTCATTGGGTCCACTGTTCCACTGGGATAGAATTTGGAAAATTGCTTCGATAAGCAACTTTCTTTGCAGGTTTCCTGTATATTGACCGATTGAATCTAAAATTATCTTTCTTTCGCCGATGAAATTTGCTGATTTGTATGTGGTCAGCGGTATTATTTATAGTTTGATGGAGAAAATTGTTGATTATTATTTTTATTAAACTTATACTTATCGCGTTCTTTTTTTAAAGAAAATATCCGATACAAATCGGTTCTTTTAAGGCGTGTTCTGTGTTTTTGATATCCTGTTTCTATTTTCTGCATAAGAAAGCGGGCTGTTTTAAATGCTTAGAGTCAATTTCTCGATAAATTTCTTTTCCATTTTTGTTAAATATTGGCAATGTTGATATTTTTATGAAGTATAATATGGATGCTAACAACTATTTAGAAATAATCTTTCTATTCGTAAAAAAACATTTCATTTATTTATTTATATTTGTGTACAAAGTATGACTTTTAAAGAAAAAAAAAAAGGACATTTATCCGTTGTGACATTTTCCTCTTTGTCTACATAGTTTTCTACCCCCACCACCTCTAAAAATAGCCAGAAAATTATCAGCGTCTTGGTAAATATAATTCAAAAATGAAACGGGGGTATCTGAAGGGAATTTGAAATGTGCTATACACTAAGATTATAAATTATCTTATTTTAGAATAAATCTGTGAACAAGATTTGTTTTTCAAAATTTATATGAAATTTGATTGAATCCCTTGAACTTGAACAGAATGAGACCATCTTTCAAATAATACTGTTAGTTTACATCCTCCCTATACACATCTCGTTCAAATTTTTATTCGTTAATAAAATACATTTTATTCCTCCAATCAAGATCAAATATATATTTTTTAACTTTAGGTGGATGATACCAGATGTTAATGTATTTTTTTCAAATATTAATTCATTAATTAAATTTAATTAATTTTTAATATTTTAAATAGTTTAAGCGTTTAAGCAGTTAGCGTTGAAAATTGAAATTAAGAGGCAGTAGCTCAATAAGTAAAATGCAAGGATATATATATATATATATATATATATATATATATATATAGTAAACTTTCATTTTCAATTTTTCTAGCTGGCAAACAAAGTTTTGGAGCTGGACCGATTTTGAGATGAAATAAACAGCTATGATGTTATTGTTCTACATCAATTTTTTTTTAAACGCGTCTGTTGAGAAGAAGCATACGAAATAATAGAGCAATACTGGTGAAAGCAGATAAAATTTTTAAAAAGACATCTGCTTTAAAAGAAATATACATAATAATAATGCAATACTGGTAAAAGCAGGTAAAAAGATTCTTCAATCGATAATTTCCGGCGTCCCATAATCTTTATTTTTTGCCCATAAAGTTCGGAGACACCAAAACTTCCAAACCAAAACAATATCATGATCTCACGTGATAAAAATGAATCGGATTAATCTGAAAGTCATAATTTTTTCCCGCCAAATTCTACAAACGCATGCGCAGTAAGAAACAATTGTTCACAGCGGCAAGTAATTTCCCCGTCAGGGCAATCAGTTGCCATAGACCGAACAGCACTTTTTAGTAAATCGTAAAGCTATTCATTAGTATTGTTACAAAGGGGACCGATTAAAGGTAGAGTTAACAATAAAATTGATTAGAATTTTGCTGTTGATTTAGTGTTCACTAAAGCTTTGATTTTCTTTGTTTAGTTATGATCTCACTAAGCAAATGAAATGAAACTACTTATTACGACGTAATAATGTTTTCATTAACTATTTCAAAAAAAATGGGTAAATAAACCTTCAACGTCATGGGTCAGATGACTCGCTATCTACCAATTACAAACACATTAAAGCACGATGTTTACATAAAATGTTTTTAAATATATAATAGTGTGATAAGATCAAATGATCTTACGTAAATCTGCACCATGTTATTTATTTATGCATTACTGCGCATGCGTGTTGGTTAGACAGTTTTTAAAAATAAACAATTAATATAAAAAAAACAAATTTTTAATCAATTTCTAATTAAGTAATTAGGAAACATTTTATTTTAGCTACTTTTTATTAAATAATTACAATTGTTGTTCTTGTGTTCCACTTTACAACGGAAGGAGGGGTGCAGTAACTCCTGATGGTATGGACCCCTTAGCACCCGAGGGCAGAAGTCTGATTTCTAGCTCACATACGTCACAAACCCTTTTTACAGGGCGGACTTCATTCATGCCTGTCATTTATTCATCCACAGATCGTAATTTAGATCTGAAACAGAGAACGATCACCTCTGATCCAGTACCCTCAGTGGTATTACTCTCCATATGGAGAACCTTGTGACCACGACAGATTTAATGTCCACCACACACGGAGAATCTTCAGCTGGCGGGTTTGAAATAGCAGACCAAGGGATGCGAATCAAACGCCATACCACCAGGCTATAAAGGCCTAATAATTACAGTTACAATAAATAATTGATCAAAAAATTATACTAGCATTGAATTTTCAAAGCCAATTGTGTCATTTCAGTTTATTTTCTTAGTGTTTGATGTATTGAAAATTTACTCTGTTAATTGATAGAATTTTCGGACTCATTTTGAAGCACGTTCGAGCTTAAATCAAACAGAATAAAGTAAATTCGAAATTTCTGATCTGTATTGCGTTACCCTAAACACGGATTGGCGTTGAAAATTCACGCATGCGCAGTGAGTTCTGATTTATTTTCAACGGATACAGACTTGATTTTGTTTTGTACAGACACGATTTTTTGATAAATTATTTTATATAAATTGCAATTATTTAATAAAAAGCAACTTAAATAATAATAAAAAAATTCTTTGTTGACCAAAGTAAGAATTGACTTAATTTTTTAAAAATATTACTTGTTATTATTAAAATTCGATTAACGCGGAAAAATCATCATATACCTTTCAAACGTTATACTTAATGCATATAAATGCTAACTCCGAAAACGACTTATAACCAAGTCTTGGTTACACCTGAATAGATTCCATCTGCCTGAAATACTCCCTCCAGGAGGCCTAAGTTCGGAAATAACATCTTCCCCCTAGGCAGAAAAAATATCCAGCTGACAGAAAAAGGGTGGATAAGGTTTTTTCCCTCATTTCTGGGGCTGCGTTGGGATTCTAGAAAAACAGAAATGCCGTTCCGTTTTTAAATGTAGGTCAAGGATATGAAGGAATTCTTGCTTTGAATTATTGTTTTTCATGTTTTAAAATCAATTTCTAAAAGACTGAACGTTGTTGTCCGGTTTCGTGTAGCTTTTAAGTCGATTTATATCGAAAGTAAATCGATGTTACTAGCTATTTAATTTTGAATCAACTGTGGGATAATTTGCCAAGAAAATTCGGAGACAAAATTTAGAGGTTTATTTAAATTGTAACATTTAGCAAATTTTAAAATAATTCGATAAATGGAAGTATGTATTTTTATAAATATTTTAATTATACTGTTTTTATAATATAATATAGGTTCACACAAAAAAATATCAGCAATAAAATATAATGAAATCTACGATTGTAAATTTAAAGTTATCTTGTGACAACATTATATTTAAGTCGTCCTTTATCTTGTTTAATTTATTAACCAATTTAAACTGGTTTGAAACAATCACGAGACTTCTCTATCTGTCTCTATCCCTCTCTCTATAATATTATATATATCAAAGTTTTCGAGCTTGACTGATTTTGAGTTGAAATAATAGCTATGATTCTATTGTTCTCCATCAGCCTTTTAAAAACGCATCTGCTGTCAAAGCATACGTAATAATAAAGCAGTTCTGGTGAAAAAAGCGGGCCAACTTTTTAAAAACGCATTTGCTGTCGCAGAAGCAAAAATAATAATAATGCAACGCTGGTAAAAGCAGGTAAAAAGATTTTTTGGCCGTAAATTTCGGAGAAGTCAAAACCTAACCAAAACAACATCATATTTTCACATGATAAAATAGCTTCAGAATTTTTATGAAATATTAAGCTTATCTAAATGATTTTTCTATAATTCATTTGAATTGTATCAATAGTGTATAAAAAGTGTTAAAATTTGCACTTCAGTGTTATATCATGAGATACTGTCATAAAAGAACATTAAGTTCACAACTCATATGAAAACCAAGCAATTTTAATGCATTGTATGAGTTAGAAGGAAAAGAAAGAATAAAAATTAAAGAATTAATAATTGTCATTTTATTTTAAGAAACAAAGCAACAAAATCTGAGAGACGAGAAATTAAAATATGTAAATGAAAATAATAATTCACATCTGAAATATTTACGATTAGAAAGAAAGTGATTACCTCGAGTCAAAATATTTGCTAAAAGTGTATCGAATTCACTTAGACTCATTTTCTATTACCATAATAATTTAACAATTGTTTTTGAAAAATCGTCTGCACTTTATGACGTATTCTACTTTTTATTAAATTCTTCTCCAGCTTGATCTCGAACAGAAAATTCTCAAAGAATAAAAACATCATAATTTAAAAAAAAATCAATTATATTTTATTTAAATGTAATTAGAGTTTAAAATAATCATTTTATTTTTGCCAGGTTCCTTGAAAAATAAACCAAAATTCTAAAACTCGATTTTTTTAATCTCAAAATATGCATATAATATTTCAGTTAAAGCGCATTTAAAATTTCGATATTTCAATTGGAAAGGGATTACACAGAAATTTTTTAATTATTACGTTTTATTTGAGTGAAGCGAAATAATAATGAAATACATATGAAATTTAATTTAAAATGTGCATTTTTTTTATATGCAACTTTTTTTATAAATACTCAGAATAACTAAAATTTATGTTAGATTATTACTCAAAGGTAATTTACAAGATCTTTGAAATAAAGATACAAATTTGCAAATGACAAAACATTTTTTTTCTTTTCCTGTATTATCGTTAAACGAAAGAAACATTTTGTTTATTCTGACATTTTGTTTGATATATGATAACTAAACGGTTAATTAATATAGATTTTAATACTCGCATTGTGAGAAACAATTAAATAGATATGAAGATAACATTTACACAAACTTACACAAAGAAACAAAAACATAAACTTGTTTTTACAACATAAAAAATAGTTAAAACGTTAAAATAAAAATAAAAATTTTAAAAACTGAACCAGTTTCGAAATTCCGAAGAAAATACAAACAATATAAATGGAACAAAAAAATTATTTTTCAATTAAAAATATAATTTTGTCATCAATAGAATTTAGAACAACTTTTCTTTTATCTCCATTCTTATTCGTTAAACTTAAATGATTTTCAAATTTTATTTGCTGCATTAATAACAGTCTACAGAATAACAAATTATAGGCATGCAATATTTCAACAATGAATGTATTCTTTTCATTTTAATTAATATGCAGGAACCTATTATATCATTTTTCATTGGAAATTTCTCATTTGAAGTTATGCCACATTTTTTTTCACAAAGTGGAAAAATAATTATTTATTTTATTTACTCTCGAATTTTTGTGTGAATGAAAATTTATTTCTTTAAGAATTAGTTATTTATCATTTCCGAGTATTTTTTAAATGCTTACTATATCGGTTAGTGGTGTATATAATCGATAGTATGATGCAATAAAGTTGTTATTTTAGTTTATGAAATTTCCTTCAAATAATAGAAATCAATTTAGTATTAAGCTAAACTTTTTTTCCGGGAAGTAATATTTCGAAATGATTAGAAAAGACAAATTCTGCCAGAATTTTTATACCAGTATTTCGAGTTCAGAATTTTAAACTTTTAAAAATATGTTTGCCTACATATTTAATTCATCATTTCTGGAAATTCCGTTGTTGATAATGAGCATATCACGGAGAATATTCACCTCATGCAACCAAGCATTATTTATAAAATCAGTGTGATTTTCATGTTGACAAATTTTACTGTCTTGTTAAAATGGCAACAATTTTATAGCATTTTGGAAACAATGGAAAGAGATAACTTTACTATTTTTATGGAGGCACTGCAAAATAATAGTTTCGACTAATTATGATAGATATCCAAGGACAAAGTTTTGTTATTTTCAGCTTCATGTAAATGAAAAATTCCATGCATGCATAAATTATTTTTATTTATACATTCCAATGAAATTATAACTAAATTTCATGTTTATTGAATTATATAAAATGGGTACCATACAAGTATATGGTATCCATTAAAAAAATAGCAAAGCCTTGTTTATTTTTTAAATGGCGCCAAAAATTTCACTGTAAGCGTATGAGTAATTTACCAGATCCATTATAGTTTTACTATTCCTTTAACATTTAGAAAGGAATGAATTCTTAAGGTTACTCACCAAATGAAATACGTTATTCACTTAATGGCACATTGGTAAAATATGTCCGAATACAATCCAAAAATCGAATTTTTGTTTTAAATGTGTTTTCCTTCGCCGTTTGAAACAAAAATTTGACAAGACTACACTTGTAGTCAAAAAATCCCCTACCAAATTTGATATATTAAGCCTGAAAATATAGACCAACAGACGTCAGCCCCTTGTCGTATTTGGTTCAAATTTAAATACGTGTCTACGCTGCATGCGTTAACTGTGTATCGAATTTTATTTATATAAATGTTTTAATTTTGAAGTTATCGTATTAACTTATTTTCGAAAAATAGGGTAAGCAGATTTCTACTGAACAGATTTTACTCAAAATTTGGTATAAATCTACACATTTGGTTGTAACACAGCATTTTAAATTTCATACATCTAGCTCAAAGCGTTTTTGAGTTCTTGGACATTCCTTGAGTCCTTCGGCATTCCTAGTGTTTTTTTGTCATTCATTGAGTTCTTGGGCATTTTCTACAACAGGGATGCACAATCTATGGCCCGCGTAGCTTTTGAAGTTAACCTGTGAATGTTGCTAATAAAAGAAGATAATTGAAAATGAAATGAGGCTTTCTCAAACAAAGAGGAAAAAACTCTGATACGAAAACGATTCTACATCAGAATAAATAATTTGCAGTTGTTCATCAAGTTTATTTCCTTTTTATTACGCGGCTTTTCAGTTTGTTCCCTTCATGGCTACCTGCGAGTACGAGTTTTCGTATAGAAGTTCGCGGACGTGAAAAATTTCCACACATGAAAATGCAGTAATGAAGATCATAATTCAAAGCTTGTGCAATGCATTTGATGATTACTTTTCAGGATTTGAAAAGTGCCTAACAAAAATTGATTAATTTTTTCCCCTCTTTCTGTTGAGGTAAATCTAGTGGATGAGAGCATGCAGTTAACCTTAATTGATTTGCAGAATTCTGATTTTTTCAAAAATCAGTTCAAAGGAAAACCGATATTAGAATTTTACAGACTTACACGCGGAATTTTTGTGCTTAAAGCAAAATTCAGCAGCACGAGCAACTTTCTTTGGCAGCACTTATATTTGTGAGCAAATTTTCTCACTAATGAATCAATACAAATCAAAAATAAGAAACAGGATGGCAGATGAGAACCTTTCTTCTGTTCTACGTATTGCCACAATCAATCTTAATCTCAAACGAAAATCAATAACTTCAAATATTCAGTCCCAACCATTTCATTAATTATTACTAATTTTGATAATTAATTTTTCTTCTCAAAATTGTTCGCTGTATAATTACCGAAATTTTTTTCTCTGTCCTGTTACAAAGATGTCAAGTTTGACATCTTTTTAGCAGGAATCTTTTTGGGGGATAAAGTTATTTAACCATATCTATAATGTTTGCATTTTATTCATTCATTTATTTATTGCATAATGTATGCATGAGTAAAATAAAGTAATAATTGCAATTCATGCGTATTGCCATAAAAAATGTGTTTTCACGTTTATAACATGTTTTAACATTCACGTGCTGCTTTAGCCCTCTCCGCATGATCCTTTTTCATATTTTGGCCCCTCATCCTGAAAAGGTTGTGCATCCCTATTCGTCAAAATGTGGTTTTCGAACCCAGGAAGATCCAAAAACGTAGCGATTCGTCAAAATCTGAAGTTCAAATTTTATGACGAATATAATATTTTCTCTGTTTTAAATAAAAAATGTCTACTAACTCCAAAAAATATTTTTCTTTATTTGAATGCTATTCACACATAAAACAACTTATTTATTTGACCCATTAAAATTGGTTCGTTTTTTGTTGAAACCATCAATTTCAACAAATGCGATCATTCTCCCTCAAAATTTAACACAAAACATCCTACTTTTCACACATAATCAAAGCGGTCAGTAAACAAACCTAAATATAACTTCGCTAGAAAAACGAATTGGTCAAGCAGCATTACTGAATCACACCTGAATATCAGAGCTGGTCATGAGTTGGGCAACGCACAAAAGGGGCGATTTGGGTAACTCAATGGGCGTTGCTGGCTTCCAACAAGCCACGGAAAACAACCGCGAAGCTTCGAATGACCCCGAACTCTTTCGCGGCATAATGTTTCAATTTGCTGGGAAAGAACGCCTTTGCAGAACACAACTAGAACCATCATTTGGCTAAATGAGTAAAAGGCAAATCTTTTGTTGCGCTTATCTCTTATCTCATTCAGCATGAGAAAAGAAATTATACATCTCTTCTCATAGTAGACCGTTTTTGAATGGGATTGTTCGAAAGATTCGGTGTTTCGGTCAATGCAGGGATGATGAAGAATTCTTATTGCCGAAAGTGATGCAAATAACGGGGAAAGTAAATTAATGTGTTAATTTATCTTGTCATGGAAAAGAATGTAACTATTATCAGAAAAAACAAGAAATATATTTAAACAATTAAATCAATACCTAGTTAGTTCAAAAAGAAAGAAACATTTTCTTTCAGATATTTTTTATTAAATAATTACAATTACTAGAAATTATTGATCAAAAAATTGTACCTGGTGAAAACAACCAAGTTCTTATCGTTGAAAATAAGTCAGAACAGACTGAGAACGCACTCAACTGGGGTTGAATTTTCAAAGAAAATTGGGATGAAGCAAATGCTTAAATTTTCTACGCCAGTTGGAGTAACGCAATACAGATTAGAAATTAATTTTCTTTATTTTGTATTATTTTAATTCGAAAGTACTTCAAAATGAGTAAGAAAAATCGATTAATTAACAATGTTTAATGTTAAATGCATCAAACATTAAGAAAACAAACATATCGTTTGAAATAATCGGCTGAAATCATGTTAAGACTAACCTCATTCGCATGGGTAGAAAAACAAACTGAATTCGAAGCAGCTTTTTGGAGAGAAAGGTAGTTTTTAATTAATTAAAAAATTAATGAATTAATTTTTGAAAAAACCATGTTAACATCAAGTGTCATCCGTTGCAAGTTTTAAAAAAATGTATTTGAGCTTGAGTTGAGGAATAAAACTATTTTGTTAACGATTGAAAATGCGAACATATTATATATAAGGAGTAATAGTAGAAATTGAAAAAAAAATTACTATTTTCGCGCAAAAAACCAGGGGCAGATGTCTCCTCAAAATTTTCCCGCAAGCTCTTTAATAAACTTATAGTAACAGAGAATCCCTTGCACGGCAATAGAGTGCATTAGTTATGAAATATTAACTTTTGGCGTGAATTATGCCTTTTTACTGAATTTATATCGTTTCACTTGGCAAGTTAATTGGCGTATAATCCCTGGCAATCTCATTTTCTAGAATTTCACTGTCACTGGCGATACAACGAAATAGTCCTGTAAGTGTAAGATTTTAGAGAAAAAATTGGACAAATAATGAAGTTAGACACCATACCAAACCAAACTGCAACAAACACCAAATGCAAAAAATTTCCAAAATCAGAACAAGCGGATTGAATGACACACCCTACATTTCTGTATGTTAACTTGTCCTAGTAAAAGGAAATACGCTTCGCCATTCCATAAATTCTTTCAAATCCATTGATACATTTTCATCAATTTTAGAAAGAAAGAAGTCAGAAAAATCAATTCGTTGTTATGAATTTTAAGGTTACAATTGAAGCTAAATTTTATTTTTATACTAATAAATATAACGCAAGGTTCTGAGCACGGTCAACCATGGTGCTGATAAGATCCTGGCGTTACCATGTCACTGATCCACTGACCCTGAATCAATTGCTTCTCTAATTTTGTCCACAACTTCCTGATTCACAGCGGTCCGTCCTCTAATACCAGGAAGCAAACCCGAGTTCTCATGCAGCTTCAAATTTACTAATTATTTTTTTTTTTGTATCATTTACAGACATCGATCCTTTTTTCAAATTTTTAACAGGAGATATTCTTTCAACGCAGCAGTATATCCCTTTTTTGTAGTAAAAATATTTTACCAACATTTATATTTTAAGTTTAACAGTTAACATTTTTAAAGATATTGTATTATTTTTTATAATTAAAAATTGAAATCATAGGCATTTTGACACTGAGAAAAAATGAACTTTAATAATATACAAAAATTCCAATCGAAAAAGAACTTTTACAATGTAATCTGTAGAACTTGGAAATAAAATTCCAAAAAGTTTTTTTTTCTAGAATTCTTCAAATATTCGCAATTTAATTACAACAACTTTGTAGAATCACTTAATATTTATTCCGGTAAAAAATATAATTCTGATTCTCTTAGAATAAAATAAATTCTAGCTGAATGTTACTCATTCACTTCTGATCATTTGCAGACGATATGATATACGCAACAATTCCTAAAAACAAATTATTTATCAGCTGTTATTCTATTTTTTAAAAAAGTTATAATTTTCAATAACAGATTTAGAACAACATAAAATGTGGAAGAGAAGAAGGAAATAGCTACAAAAACTAATTAATTTATTCGTTTGGCATAATTTTATAACTTCATAAACCAATGCAAGGGACAGTATGGCATTGAAAACAGCTGTCGATAAATGCGTCAAAAAATTCCCCTTCAAGACTTTTTATCACTTTGTTTTGAATCTATATATCCGTTTATCGTGACTAAACTTCAAAAGTTAATTTCACCAGGCAATTCCATTAATCGTTAGAATGCCTTGTACGTTTAGTTTCGTGATTGTATCAGTCTTGACCTGCTATTACCTACCTACACTCCCAAATGGATCAATCCATTTTTTTGTTCTACTAATCGCTATGTCGTTGATGATGATTAATGCAGTCACATTTATTTTTATCTGTCAAGCGATGATTCGTTTGCATATTCTACAAGAAGAAATTCATTAATGCCATCAATATTTAAACCAGAACAGGTATATTTACATTTATATTTACATAGCTTGTAATTACTATTCACGTGCAGTTCGAGAATTCTCTATATGATTTGACAATGTATCTAGATCTATCATCTTTTATAAATAATTTTTCGATGTCTTCCCATATAGATAATCACTCGAAAAAAATAAGAAAGAATTCTGTTAAAGTTTCTTCTAAAGCTGTTTCTAACAGATCATTGGGATGCAAGATGAATATCAAATGGGTTACATAATGTAATATGTCGATCAGTATAAAATTAATTGTACGAAGCTGAATTCAATGCTTTTTTTGAAAAGAAATATATTAATTCCTTTGAATTTTGTTGGTACATATTACAAAAGCAATAAATTTACTTTACAAATATGTAATTTTGTATCATTATTTTAATATGGCTGCCTTATAAGCTTGCCTTGTACTTCTATCAATCATATTTAAAAAAATAATTAAAAACAATTTTTTAAACGCTACTTAACAGCAGATTTATTTCATCGTCTTCTACTTTAATACCACTATTTTCTATTTTTATATAATCGTTTTAATCTTTTTAATCTTGTGAGATTAATAATAATGTTTCCCAAATAAATTACCAGGTGGCATCACAAGTATATAAAAAATAAAATTTTAGCAATCGGTGAGCTGACAATTAAGTTTCGAAAGTATTAAAATAATGCACTATTATCAAGAGAAAACTATAGTACTCTGAGATATAGGAAAGTGAGAGAAAATTAACGGACAATATTCCCAATTTAACAATGGCTAAAACAATCACAATTTGAATCTAAAAAAACGTGGGTATTAAAACACATAATAAATTAATTAAAAGAAAAATAATGGATTAAATTTTAGAAGCGATATCTAATAAGTGAAAGTTATAACCTCAAATTAAAAATATATATATTAGAATTTCTGTTTCTAAAACTAATTTTAAAATGTGTGTTATTTTTTTTATCATATCTATGCAATATGAACCTCTACACATAACAATTGGATAGGATGAAAACATGGAAATTAAATTCCTTGATAAAAGATTATGTTTTAAGAAGATTTTATAATTTTAACTGTATAAGTAATTAGAATTTATTGAAGAGATCAGAAAGGAAAAAAAGATGCAGATAAACTAATTACCACCAAAAATCGGTCTAATCAAATTGATGTAGCAAAGTTGATACTAGAACTTTTAAAATAAATGAAAAGAGAATTTTCTGAAATTCTTTGGAACTTGGGATCATAAGATTCAATTTCTTTGTTAGCGATTGTTGTCATTTTTGTGGAGGTTAAAAATGAACTATCTATTATAAAAAACACGAATCCTCTCAATTCCACAATTATAATTAGGCCCACATTGTTACTAGCAAGTATGAAAATAGATACAGTCGCCAAGAATAGTCAAATGTTAACTCAATTAGCGCATTAGGGATAAAGAGCTATAAAATTAAACTAAACACATATCACATCATCAGAGCACATTATCTAATATTAAACACTGATCTAAAATATGTTAACATTTCGTCATTTATTACACATTACAGCAAATTTGTGTTTGTGAAAAAAATCAAGAACGAGTTTTCAACTTTTTGTTTTGATTAAACAGGGCTCAAAATCTTATCCAAATATGCAATTATGATGTAAAGATTATATAGATTTGCCTTTTGATATTTTAAAATGTATTACAATTGTATTCAGATCAACAATGCATTTTAACTAAAAATATAATGAAACGAGTAATTTAATGAATAGATTATTCGAAGCATAATTTTCCATAATTAAGTCATGACGGGAAGGTAAATGTTATGAGATTGCTTTAATAAACCTTTGTCTTTCTCGCTATTTAACCTGTTAATCAGTTCGAACGAAATATTTTTAAGCTAAACGATGTTGAGTATAGATTTAGTAACCGCTTAACAGGTAAAGCATATCATGACAAAGAATTCTCTATTTCAGTATGTATGCAGAGAATAATTCGATGACATTTTCAAGTATTTCTTAAGAATTAATCGATCTAAAGTTAATCACTTACTCGAGTTTCCAATGGAGGTGTTTGTCTTGAGCTTTGAAGATGGAGGGGGTGGTTGGCCATTAGGAATGATTTCATTTTCAGGTGGTGTTGTCGGCGACAGGGAGTGGTCCATTTCTTCCAAGAGGGAAGTTTCAGATGGATACACGAAAGTATTGCCATCCACATCGTCGTCGAACGTGATTTTTAGCTGTAAAGAACCATTAAAATCAGTGAGTAAAAAACAAAATGATAATCAAATAAAAAAATAATAAGCATATTTGCATTTTTAAAAATTTATTCTTATTTATATCAAAGAAAATAACTAAAAATAGTTGGTATGCAATAAAAAGCTAAATTACCGTATAGATTAGCTAAAATATCGATCATAAGTATTATAAAATATAAAAATCGTTTTAATGAAGGTTCTGTGATTGTTGTTAAAAATATGTGTTCAAAATTAAAAATATATATTTTATACTTAACTTCATTTATAACAAGCTAATTCATTAAGAATGTTACTTTTTAGCATTTTATTTGCCTACAAATTGCTATAAAGTTTCATCAAATATTAAACCAATTGTTAAAACTTATAAATAAATAGGAATAATAAATAAGAGAAACAATTAATTTTCGTTGAACTTTAAAATCGTTTGGCACATCGAGAAAGTAAAAATTTTCTATGACCGCTTTCCGTTTAATTTAATTATTATAAAATTAGAAATATAATCATAAATGTCTGAAAATATTAGTAGCTCAACGTGGTAAATTCGTGGAAAGATTTTATAATAATAAAAGCAAATAATTCATTTTTAGTTAAATTTTATATGATTTGTTCCATTTATTACTCCAAAATATTTTTAATTTCCTTTGTTATTTGATATTCTGGAATTATTAGAAATTCCAATTTAGCATCTAAAAACATTTAATCTCTTATTTAATAGAAATATATAGAAAATTTTGCATTTTGCATTCCGTTATAAATATATTTAATCCTTTTGCATACATTCATGTACAGCGGAAAAAAGTCATAGTAAAATTCAAGAAAGGAAATAATTTATTCTAAATGTTATTTTATATAATTTCTTCCATTTATTAGTTCAAATTAATTTTAATTTTCTTTGTTATTTGATATTCTGAATAATTCGAAACTCCAATTTTTCATCTAAAAAATTGCATCACATTTAATTTTTTATTTAATAGATATATATAAAAAAAATTGCATTTTGCATTGCATTATAAGTGTATTTAATTCTTTCGCATAATTCATGTATCAAGTTAAAGAATCCCTGATGTTCAAATTTTATCCAAATTAAACTAGCAATTATTTCAACTCAGCAGTGGGAATGTTGGATTTGTCTGGACTAGTCATATCAGAAGAGAACTGAAAATATTTATCATGTATTCACTTCCGATTTAAAAACTAGATTTTTTTTTAATCCAGTCATCTGAAAACGTGTCCTTTATATCCTTACACGAACTAGAAGAATAAATGTTCTAAATAAGTCGCATCGTCTTACTCAAGGGATTAAAATTTGAAATAAACAAAATTGCGTCAATATAAATACAGAACCCCCCCCCTTCTTGAATTTGAAAGCTAATACGAGTGCAAATACGTAATAATTCTAAACTTCATGAAGGACAATTCAAACTTTAAAACTTTTGTTGTAAATGTGACATTCTCATTTGTGTATTGTAACAATACTAGTAGAAGAAAATAAAAAAGTTAATCAAATTTTGATTTATCCTAATTTGGAAGAATACAAGAAAAACTAAGTAAGAGATATACTTCCAATTGTAATAAAACTGTTTCAGCTTTAATTTAAAAGCTTGTTTTTAATCTTTTTTACATCTGGTTTATCCAATGAACTGAGTTTCGAGCGAGTGTCGTAAATTAACATTTTGCAATCCTGAACTCAGGTCAAATGACAAGGTCGACACCTGATGCGACATCCCACTCAGCGACACATTCCTACAACCCACACAAAGACACTCAGGTCACAGCTATAGAGCAAACAAAGTGTTGTTGTCGTGTTTTACCATAATTTTAAAACTATCTTTATTTTCGATTCATTCTTTATGTGCCTGCGAAACACGCTTATTGCCGATTTGGAATTGTATAAACCTTATTCTTATTCCACAATTTATAAATTCATTCGAAATTTAAAAATATAAAACTATATTTCACATGAAGAAAAAAAAATGTCACCACTTTTTTAAAATTTTTTATTTATTTATTTTGGAAAGAAAGTAGAAAATCATATTAAAAAATTTAAATAAAGTTCCATACATTACTAATTTTTTTTTCTATACTAAAATAATATATCATCGTCTAATTAATCGTACATTATTTTAACGGTCATAATCATATTATGAAAAGTTTCAGAGTATTCAATAGCCGGCTGCCACTGATGCAAGCTAAATATTCTAACTCAAAACAGTCTTGCAATATGCTGTATTTCACATAATTTTTTACAGCGCAACAGATTAAAAAAATAAATGCACACATTTAATGTGTTACAAAAGCATAAATTGAACTAACTGTTGAAAACTTTTTTCTGTTAAATATAAATTTAGAGGTACTATGTAAAATAAAAATTACGGAGATAAAAATCTTTATTTCTAATACTATACAAATGAAGCAGATGGTGAATAAATCCATTTCTTCATTTTAATGATACATAATCGTTTGCTCTTCCAAAATATACATTATATGCTTATCGTTGATATCGTTTGATAATACTATTCAGAATATTTTATTTTATTTATAAAAAAACTAAAAAAAGAATAAATATATTTCATTTTTTTAAAATAAAATAAATTTCTGCAAAAAATTTACTTAGTTATAAGAAAATTACCGAAATAAAAAATACTATAAAAATAAATGAATTAACAAAATTTACTGAAAAAAGAAGACGAATTTTAGTAAAGCCAGGAATATGAAGCCAAAATATTTCAAATATTTTAATACTATTCATATTAAGAGGCAAACATTAATACTGAAATGTGAATGAACTTTCGTTTACCCGGAAAGGAGTCCTTCAGATCTTATGTAAATGCAACACATTTTCCGAAGCCGAGGGTTATCGAAATATAAACAATAACACAAAAGTAACAATGGGGCGACATTTGATGCAGTTCATCGCACCAAATCTTCTTTTCCTGGTGACATAGAGCTTATTATTTCAGTTGCTTAAAAAGGCGAGTCACGTTTGAGCATAAGCTTATTCTAATAGAAATGTGCAGAGGACGAACTGAGCTTTAAGATTTGGCGATGATCCGAACCAAAATAGCCTTTTTTATTTAATGTGCCAGTTATTTAATGTTATTACGAAACGAACTCTGAAAAAAAATGTTTTTATAATTTAATTAAATTCTAGAAAAGATTTTGTTGACTATTTATTCTTTTTAATTGTGATACAGAAAAAAAGTTCAACTTATTTTTCTTACCAATACACTGTTTTTTATTAGATTAGAATTTTTCTCTTTTTTATTTAAATTATTGTAAAAAAAAGACTGGCTTTTATAACTTTATAGATTATAAAAGTCGTTTGAAATGATGAAAGAAAAAATATTGAACTTTACATTTATTCTAGTGATTTAAATAAAATATCAAATGTTAAGGCAATTAAAAAGAATTTTTTTTTCTTTTTCAAAATGTGCGATGTTTTGAAAATTTTTAAACAAAAAAAAAAGGAAACCATGATACTTTTTTTAAATATTTCTGTTAATTTTAATTTATTATAATGAAATGATGATATTAATAATGCATTTGATAATGTGAGTAACATTTTGCCTGAGATATAAATTCATGAAGAAATAACTGTATTTGATTATTTCTTTGACTGGGACACTAGCAGCTATCTATGTAATAATCTACTATTATTTTCTTATATGCGAAGTATAGAGAAAGTATTATAATCGACAAAAAAAGTTCGAATAGATGATTTTGACGAATTTTCCCTTTGTAAACTTTACCAGGTTTGAAAAAAAAAATTAGATTATGTTTGCTTGTCTGTCAACTTCAAAATTTGCGATACCTTTCAGAATTAAATTTATACAACCCATTTAACTTGTATCGTGTGTAGATTTAAACCACCAATTTTAACTTTTATTATAAACATTATTATTATCATTAAAAGTTATCTGAGCAGAAATGTTACATAAATTTAAAACTGAACCTATGCTAAAAGCTCATATTTTATTTATTTTTGAGCTGATATTTTAAACCGAACATAGTTAAAAGAAATAACTATTCTAAACTACAGGTTTCAAAAACGAATATTTTCATTCTAAAATATTTCCGCCATGTTGTTAGAAAGCTTTATAAAAAATCTAACTCAAATAATTCATTAAAAAACAATTAAATTCATTATAATTAAATCTAAAATGAAGTAAATATTTCTAACAGAAGAAAAACTCTGAAGTTTTAAAACTATGCTTTTTTATTCTTTAGCAGACGATAAAAAATGTTTCTGAAGCAAAAACTAATGGGTTCTTCATTTCAGTTGCTTATTGAGGTTTACAGATTAAGAAGTCGTTAATATGCGATCAACACAATATGAACACCATAACAAAATCATTACAAGTCATACATAAGGAAATACTTGACGAAATATGAAGACATAATCCCATCTTCCAAACATCACGCATAACTGATTTTTGGAAATATTTTTGAGGATGGAAAATCAGGGCTGATTATTTAAAGCAAGAGTTCTCGATCTTTTTAAATTTCCGATCACATAAACAACAATCGAAAATTTATGCTCCGTCTCTCATAAAAGCTTTTGCTTCTTTAAGAATTAATGAAATAAATAAATTCTTTGAGAATTATGAAATAAATGCTTTTAACCCAAAAAAAACATTTTAAATTTATTTTATTTAATTATTATCGTTAACAAAAATTCTACATCGCATTGAAATATAAATATATTACAGACCGTGTTAAAGTGCAGATAATGAAACAGTTAAAATTTGTTAATGGAAAGGATTAATCATATGGCTAAGCCTACTTCACATAAATTAACAGCACAAATCAGTTTTAATCACAGCCAAAATGCACCAAGAAGTTTTGCCAAATCATAAAAATATACTCAAGTTCATTATTATTTGGCATGAAAAATTTTGAACGTGCGAATCACGTGCATGGTTTGAAGATTAAAATCGCCAAACTGGCGAAATTTTTTCTTGGCGCTTTTTGTTGCCGTTACAACCATCAAGTACCATATTAACTTCGATCTGCCATTTTTTCGTTGTATGATAATTTATAAGCATGCTAGTTTAATTATTAATAATTAAATTCCTTACTTTTTCGTACATATTTTTTTCTACTTCAAAATCTTTCCAAAACTAAAAAGAATTGACTCCATTGTATATGCCATTTTAGAATATTCTGTTAACAGAATTTTATGAACGAGAAATTAGTGGATATTGCATTTTTTTTAAAGAAAATAAGAAACGGTCTTTTTTTCTTCACAAAAACATGAAAACATTTTATTTTGTTATTTTCAATTATTTTTGCTATTTGGAAGTTTATAAGCATGATAGTTTAATCACTAATATTATGCTCTGCAAACACAACGTCTAAAAAAATCTTCATGAAAATCTATCCGAGCATGAAAGCTTCAACTTATTTCATTAACTGTTGGTGTTTATTGTAGATGTTTACAGCCAATAAGGCAGAAAATCAAACTATCTATCAATAACTGAACGTAAAATTTGTTATTTAAAACATTGCATTTTGTAAACGTTAAATAATATTTTCTAAGAAACATAACAATCTCAAATTCTTGCCCAACGAACTCCGAACATGTAAATAATGTACCTAAAGAAACAGAGAAAAAAATTCTTTTAAATTCAGTGATGCATTGATAAAATAAAGAGCTATTTTAAGGAAGAATCTCGTTATTTTTTTTCCAAGCGAAACGAGCTAGTACAGTATCATTATAAATCTTCGAGATAGCATTTCTCCGATAGTTTATTTCGCGTGATAGGTTCAATTACAACCACATTAATACCTCGAACAAAATTTATTTTTAAAATAACTATTTAAAGAACATGGAATACGAACAAAACATTCTTAGCATATCATTCGAGATATTCTAAATGATGAGAGAAATCGCATGAAGAAATAAAAATCGTCTGCTTGATCGCGTGTTGCCATCGATGCGTTGAAATCCACGTCGTTACAGATGAAACGAGAAGTATCGTGCAGTTCTGAAGTTAAAAACGAGAGTTCAACGGGTGTGTTTCCTGCGGCAGAAAGCGTTGTTCGCATCTGGATCTGCATGGTACTCCAGTCAAAAATCCATGTTGACTTTGTTGTGGAACAAGGCCGCGCCTTGAGTCCGGCCTTGTCCGAAAAATATGGTTCGCAATAAAAAAAAATAGGTCGTCTTTATTTATTTTCTAGTTATTACTTCAAAAAATATTTCGAATAAAAAAGCTTAATTTTTTACAGTAAGATCTTGAAGATGAGCCTTTTTTTATTCTTGACATTCCTTTAGAAAAACAACGCAAAGCAGAAAATAAGTAGCAATTTCGCAATACTGAATATATTACATTATTTTGCTTTTAACTGTAAGAAAGGAATTCTAATTTTGTCTTCATTTCTTCCAAAAATGCCAAACGATTTGAAATGACGGATTTAATAAATGCATATACACATATGCAAAGCCATTATTTTTAAGATGCGAATTTCAAACGGAAAATAAATAATGCAAAATTTTGAGTCTATGTAGAATTTATTTTGTTTCCCTAAATCGAATAAAATGACTAAATAGGTGGATAAAAAAGACTCAATTTATAAAAATAATATGAATGGGAATAAGTAAAAACAATTACTGCAAATATATTACTATATAAATAAATGAATTCTTGATTGATTATTTCAGCACTATACAGACAGATCAAAGCTTCGAATTTCTTTCTTTTTTTTTCTTTTTTTTTCACAATTTTTTTAATGGAATCATTTACAAACTATTTACTTCTTATTTAATAGTCGTTTGGAATGTATTAAATAAATAAATTAAATCAAGAATAAAGAGAATTAAAAGAGCGGTTCTTCAAAATAAATTTTGATCGTCTGCAGCTCAGAAAATGAACTCATATAAATATAAATATAATTACTTAATTCAAAGCTCGTTTTTAATCGTTAAAAATACTTTTTTTACTAAGAAAAATAGAGTAAACTTTTTATAAGCCATTCTATTTCCAATGTGCCATTCTGCAGAAAAAAAATGGCGTACTTCTAATCTGATTTCGGCATTATATGGCTCATGAATTCATAAAATGTATTAAAAAGAGAAAATTTGATAAAACGTAGAACAGTTAAAGATCGTCGATATATGGCTTCAAAAATAATATTTAATCCGTCAAAGTAGTCTAATCCCAAACGAATTAATTTGCGCAATTCGGACACTGATAGAGCAATTTTAGGCTTATTTCTGTCATTTCAGAATTAGATAAAATATTTTAAGGACATCATGGCACAACAAAAGATACTTTGTAAGAATACAGTGAAGATAATGCAGATAATTTATTTAAATTAGGACTGAATCGATCGAAAACTAATATTTTAAGTGTACGGTTGGAAGCGATTGGTGATTGAAAATCCAAGGTGGAAGGACATTGAGGTTAAGACGGTATTTTCTTTCTTTTATTCTTTTGCAAGAACTTATCTTGAAAAGGTTCTCAGTAATTTCTATATGAGAGTGTACAATCGGCACTCTTCCGTTAGCCAGGCGCAAGCGAAAAATCACCAAATAATGTAGAATTTCGCCAAGTTTCTTACTGCGATTTTAAAGCAAAAAATCGCCAAATAATGCAGAATTACGCCAAATTTCTTGGGCGATTTTTTGCTTGCGCCCGCTTAACGGGAAAGTACCAAACATTCTTTTATATCGAAGTAAGTTCATTCAAAATGAAATTCCTGCGTACATCTTGGAAATCATCGCCAAAGCAGCCGTTAAAAGATCACGAAACAAATGCCAGATTGTTCAAGTGAACAAACGACCTTGACGTGTACTTGTTTCATCTTTTTCATACGCATTTTGAACAAGAAGTTGAACGTGTTCTGCAACACGGCAGGCCCATGGGAGGACGTGATCACACGAGTTCATAAATTATCGACTTCGGTTTCACCTTTTGCGCTTTCTACGAACAAGTATTCAGACGTCTAATAACAACGTAATTCTTGGAATTAATAACAGTTTCCGAACAAGTAAATTAGCTGTCTCATGTTAGCACATTTATGATTAAAGCAAACGTCTGTCATTTGGAAAATCTGTGCCCCATTATGAAATTCCCAAATTTTCATTTAGTTTCTTTTTGCAATATAGAGAAAGTATAGTAATTGTCAAAATATGCAGTATTGAGTAGTATATACAGTATAGAGAAAGCATAGTAATTGACAACATACGCAGTATAAAGTAGTATATACAGTATAAAGTATAGTAATCGTCAAAATATGCAATATAGATTAGTATATGCAGTATAGAGAAAGCATAGTAATAGACAAAATATGCAATATAGAGTAGTACATACAGTAAAGAGCAAGCATAGTAATAGATAAAATATGCAGTATAGAGTAGTATATACATTATAAAGTATAGTAATCGTCAAAATATGCAATATAGATTAGTATATACTGTATAGAGAAAGCATAGTAATAGATAAAATATGCTGTATAGAGTAGTTATACAGTATAGAGAAAGTATAGTAATCCTTAAAAAAGCTCGAAGTTGAGAGTTTGAATTATTTCCACATTTCAGATCCCTGTAAGTTCGAAAGCACATTTTTACGAAAATGCTCGTCTGTCTATCATAAACTCAAAGATAACTCAAAAACGATTTGAGCTAGACGATTGAAATTTGGTATACAGCGTGAACACCAACGTGTGCAGATCCTTATCAAATTTTGGGTAAATCCAGTTCAGAGGAAATCTGCATATCCAGCATGTTCGAATATAAGCTAACACAATAAATATGAAACGACGAGAGCTAGATGGATAAGATTGGGTTAATACCTATATAGCAGATACCTGCCAAAGTTTGAGCCAAAACTAACAACTGATTCACCGTTTGGGCATCTGTATATGGTCTTCAGATCAAATCTGCAGATTTCAATAAAATAGAATAAGTCCGTCCGGTCAGCTGTTCCTATTTGAGGGTGGTTCTCATAATTTTGAACTCCGGTCAGATAACAAGGACAACAGTTAAGTGGACAATTCCTCTTCAAAATTACACGTCACGCCAAAAGGGGACGTTTGGGCTTTAATGCTTGATTTAAAGAGTACAAGGCCTACAAACACTATTTTTGTTGGAATCTTTTTTATATTATAAACTACAATACCACTTCAGCATTGTGTCCTATAATATAAAAAAAGAATATAATAATCTAAGTAAACATTACAGTTGATTTTTCATGTCTTGCTGGCTTGAGTTATCAAATGACAGCCATAGCATCTAGTATCTCATACATTTTACACATGCTCACGTTTTTAATACCAATATATATTGTTTTGCAGATTTTTTTAAACCAATTAGTTGAAAAGTACTTTCTGGCTGCGACCAGCCATTCACTGTAATTGCTTCTTTCATCCATTTGTAACTTTGTTTTTTTATCATGTAAAAATATAATGTTATTTTGGTTTAAGGTTTATAAAGTCACAAAATGAACGAGCAAAAAATTGGCGATGTATCGCTTTTAGGGCACCAATCCACTTTAATTGTTATTAGAAAACGGTAAAGATTTTGTCACATTTGGCGACTTACTATCAACAGAAAGTTACAACTTGGCAAGAGTGTCTGTCATGTACCCGATTCTCGATATACAGACGCATGCGTATTCTGATAGACACATGAATGTGTTAAGCCTTTTTAAATTGGTTAATGACTAAAGTAAGACAAATAATGCCTTAAAAACAATACTGTTTTCACATGATAACATGAAATTTGAGATACTGGATTTCAATTTTTAAAAATTAGTTTGATTAACAATAACACTCCAGATGGTTGTATTCATTTTCAGCTCATAGAAAAAAAATTGGAATACATAAAACTAAACCTGACAATATCAATATTTTATTCTACACTAAAAAAATTTAAAAAATCATGCCAAGCTAATTATTATTACAATCATAGACAATAGTCATGGAAAAATTATAGAAAAAATGATACTTATCGTTTGCAAATATTCCAATAAAGTTTCATTTCTTTTAACAGCAATGAACAAAAAAAAATCATTAAAACTTTATACAACGATAGGTAAAAAAATCAAAAAAGTAAAATAAAAGACTGGTGAAATATGAAATTTTAATCCGGATCTTATTCTGCATATTAAACAATAACGAATAAACCTGATTACAAAAAATTAGAATTCTGCATGAAGCTGATTCTTGGAAGTTTCATATCTAAATAAAGAAACTTTCACTAAACAAAAACATCTGAATCCGGCAGACGATCTTTTTTTTATCCAATTTGATTATAATCTCGACAAAAATACCAAATAAATAAAAATTAATATATATATATTATTGCGATGTATGATTTCATCAAAAAGGAAGTAAATTAAAAAAAATTAGAACACACATTAATATTTTTTGATTCGATAAAAAGTATTCATGAAATTTACCTGGAAATTGTTCTTTATTCTGAATCATTCTGATACCTTAAGTTCAAAGTTATAAAATGGTTTAAACCACATCCTTGATTGCTGTCTTTCCTATCCACAGTTATGAAACATTATATTTTTCATCTGCGGTTTTGAATATTTTAATTCAGCTGAATTATTTAAAAATCATTGTCAACAATAACACATATTGCTTGTTTTAAACGATATTTTGCAGCTTCGCAATCCTAAAATGAGTTCTTTGTAAATGAGCATTTATTATTATTATTTTTATTATTATCATTATTATTATTTTCAAGAACAATTTGGCAATTATTCTGTAAAATAAATTGTTTATAAACCAAGAAAGATTCAAACCTTCCGATATTCTCGCACACTTCCACAGTAAAGCATGTTTTACCTTTAGTTTAGTAAAACATTACGTAAAACAAAAATCAAGCGTTTTAGAGTTCTTAGATTCTAAATTTTACTCAAATCTATAATCTCGCGTACTAAGTTTCATTCTGATAACTAGTTGAGTTTCTGAATTATCGTGTTGATATTATATAGATATAATATAAAATGAAGTCTTCTGAAAGCGTCTGTATGTTTGAACCACAAAAGCTGGAGAAATGGTAAATGGATATTGGAGATACTTATATAATTTTGTACAGCATTTATTGGGGAAGGTTTTAGTACATTAAATTAATACCAAAATAATTAGGTGTTTTATAATTGCGATTTTATCCACGCATGTGCGGAAACCTCAAACTCTGCATGTGCAAATAGCAAGAGTTATGGTATGCATATACGATACATTTCGTTGTTTACGTCTGATTTTAAATTGCGTTTAAATCACGTTATGCGTTGACTCATGAGTATAGTCAAATATAAAGCTATATATTGGACTATACATGTGATAAGCAAAAATGGGTTTACCACCTGCAGGACAGAAATTAATTGTACTAATTTAACCGTGTTAACAAATTTGATGAGCTAAATCTCATTATAACAAAAACAAGAATTGTTTTATATTATGCATGCACAGAAAACGTGGAACAGTCTGATTGATTGGTTTTGCTTGCGAAAAACGAAATGAAGTGACGAATAAAATTGGCGAAATCAGTCTGATTGTTCAGAGTGGGGGAAATGTGAATGATCTGTTCCGAGATATTTCTTAAATCGTAAAGTGATGAAAACAGAGTGTATAAAGACCAGAAACTTAAAAAATAAATTGAAATTTGTGAAATAATAATAGTAATAGGAATAATAATAGTAATAGTAGGTAGGAAACTGACCGTTCATAAATTATCTAAAAAATTATGTGTTTTCAGATAAAATAATTGACTGAGACCAATGGTGAGACTGATTTTTTTAGCTTTGCCAATTATTCAAAATATATAGATTTACTTTCAGAATATAACTTTACAAAATTAAACTAACTAATTCAATTCACTTTCATCATATAAGCAGATAACCACAAATGACTTTTCTGACCGGCCAATAAATCATACGGATTAAATCTGACTGATCAGACCTTTGAGGTAGAATTGGCAGGAACTAAAATTGAATCCTAAAGGTCATCACCGACCATGGTACAACCCTTCCCTTAGGAAGTACATCCTATCATCGATGATAAGAGACAGAACACCATCTTTTTGTGTGCCCACAGAAGTGGTGAGAACTAAATTTGAATCCTAAAAGTCATCACCGACAATGGTACAACCCTTCCCTTGGAAAGTACATCTCTTTATCGATGACAGGAGTCAGAACTCCATATTTTTGAGTACCCACAGAGTTGGTGAGAACCAAACACCATACTGGAAGCTTCTCATCTTCATAGTCTGCTCCCCACCCCCGATGTATGTGCGTAAGGAAGTAATCACAAACTGACCACTTTGAACTACTGGAAGGAAACGGAAATAATTCAATGACCACATCGCAGCAGCAGAAATACAATGGAAACTGCTGTTGAGTCCTAAGAAACATCACCGGTCATGATATAACCCTTCCCTTGGGAAATACGTTTCATCATCGGTGGGAGGAGTTAGCCCCCGACGTTTTTCTATACCTACCAAGAAGGAGAGACTACCCATCATATCGAAAGCTCGTCTTCATAACTAAGATGACCCCCCCCCTCTTCAGTGGAAGCATATAAGAAAGTATAACAGCTTTCAATAATAATATTATTTAAATCATCGACAATTAAATAACACGGTCACAGTTATGATTAATCATATATTGAAATTGATTATTTATTACGAAGGGAGAAAGTCCGACTAATAAATGACTTTCATTTGACGGACAAGAGACTTATTATCATACCGTTTCCTCTTCGAAAGTCCTGTTCCGATGACCTGTGAGCGTCTTGAGTCATGCAAATTTTCCCCTTACTTGCGGTTTTCCGGTCTTTTGATGTCTGTTCATTTTATTGACAATAGATAGAAAGATTCTGATCGAAGTCCACAAGCGAGGGTGGTTCTACAATGAGACAGATGAAGATTTATGACCATATCCGTAAAGGCAACAGGCTGTCGTATGGAGGTTTAAAACATGAACCAAATTTGGTTGTGGAAATATGTTTCGAACTGTAAACTCCACAGACGTTTTAAGCCATATATCAACAATTACCAAACGCTTTGCATTCCGTCAACAACATTATACATTTTTTGTTCGAATCCAAAACATTCTGCTAATTGAAAAACAAAAGGTTCGTGACAGCGGGCTTTCAGCGAACTTCAAACCGCTCTGACCACTAGGAATGCCATTAATTGAATCCTCTTCATTATCGCTTGTGGCCAGGAACGATAAGAGCCGGGGAGGAACAAAAAAAGGAAGGGAACGCATTCATTCGGAACGTTCCAATCACACAATGAGATGTAGCGATCGCCAGACCAGATAAAAGGGTGCTGTCCTTACATGTATGTTTGGCGTTTAGCAGCGCGTGCTTTCATACGCTAATACCTCGCCCGATGTTCCATTTACCCCCGAGGGTTTCCGGCCATTCATTGGCGAGCGGACACCTTGCAGCCAGCAGATCTTTTAGTTTCTTCTAAATGCTTTGGTTCATTATCACCGGCCGATGTCACCAACCTCGTGGTTGTTTGGGGTCACTTGCAGAAATTCCTGAGAACTGAACTGAAGAAAGAAAGCGTGGGCGAAAGTTAAATGCATGTTTGTGGTGCAAAGTGAATGTTTTTGTTAAACTACAAAAGTGGATGGAGATTCAAAGAAAGGGGAGGGGGTGGATTATTTTGGAAGACAAAACATAAATCGTATGCAGCTTGTTATATTAGCATACGTTTGCCATTAAAAGGGTTTGTTATTCGAACTGTTCTTCATTTTGGTTATGCTCTCAAGTTGTCTTGGTGAAGAACACAATTATTATTAATCATATATTTTTTCACAATTTGTAAGAAACTTCGCAAATTTGTAAGGAGGATCTCAAAATCTACAAACTTTGATATATTTTGAAGGAAAATATTTTGGATATGAAATAACCCGAAAAAAACCCCCCTTATCACCAGAGTATTTTTTAATTATCATTCTGTTTTAGCTAATTGACTTACATAGATGTGCTTGAGATGTATACGTTGTTGTTCACAGGGCCCGACTTAGTCTCATTGGGGCTCAGAGCAAAAACTTCTTTGGGCCCCCTCTGCTTTACTACTCTAGTAATGAAGAACATTAATTAAAGTAGGAAAAGTAAAATAAAATTTCTATTCGATTCGATTCGGGGGCCCCACTTATGTGAGGGCCCGGGGCAACTGCCCCATATGCCCCTGCATTCATGTTTCATCGGAAACAAAGTGGAAACTTTGTTTAATGAATTTTAAAATTCACTATACTGTATTAAAAAATAAGTCATTAAGTATTCCAAATTGAGTTAAACACCATGCTAATTTTCGCCAAATCTGACACTTAACATAACGTTTAAAACGTTGCAACCTCTTCTAGAAGTGATCCTTTAACAGTAACAAAACCGCCTTGGAAACAAGACCGCTGATTGACAGTTTTACGACTGGTACGCAACGAGTGTACGCATCTGTCCCACTACGGGCTGCTCATCCCTCTTTGACAAAGCTCCAAGTCCAAGATAACGGGGGAAGAGGGGTGCAGAAGCTTCTGAGGGTAAGGATCCCTGAGCACCCCAGGGCAGAAATCTGACTATTCGTTAGACATACAAATAATTATTCAATTTTTTCTGTTTGATTTGCACTGTTCTTTCTGTACATATGACTGGAATAATAAATATTTTCAAAATTCCAAGTACGCAAATAATTTTCAGCCCAGTGAATTATTTTTTGAATTTGTCTTCGAAAATTAAATACAATACATCAAATACCGCCAATTTGACGCTAAACGCGCCAACGTAAGAAATTTGAATGAATTTCTACCTCTGCGAAATGGACTCTTCCTGCAGTAACATGTTTCTATAACGCCCACCGTAAACATAGACGATTGTCTGGAAGAGATCTTGTCATGGATAGACAGTACTAGCTCATATAAAAATGACACACACACACACACTCGCTTGCAAAACTTTTTGCACAGGAGGACAGTTTCACACACATCACAAACAGAACACAGAGGAAAGAACAACTACGTCCGAACCAGGATTCGAGCCCGAGACGCCCAGATCATGGTAAAGACGCGCTACTGCTACGCCACGACACCGGCAGATGTAAATGTAAAACATATATTTTTGAGCAGTTTTGTGGTCGAATAGACAAAACGTTATTTGTAATTTTGGAAACTTCGCTTTATTCCATCCCGGGAGATATAATTTACGTACAAGTAGCGTGGACGAACTGATGTCTATTCACGAGGGATACAGGAGCAACTGAGCGAAGGACACAGAAATATTTTTCCTGGTGATTTCATACTATGAGATTTTGAAAGGGATTTCTTTACACGCGTCGATTTCGGCAAAGGAAATATGCCTATAAGACTTAAAAAGAATCTTTTAAAAGAATTCACTTATGTTGACAAATTTTCAGACCTTCACTCGGATTATAGGAATTTGTTGGTTTCAGCAATTATAAAAAGCCTGTGTAGCATTAATTAAATAAAAAAGATGGAATGGGGTCAGGAAATAAGAGAACATTTTAGAATGACGTTAATATGGACTAAATTGATAATAGTTAGGAAACTATTTAGGAATTACTTTAGATTTAGAGATATCATTACTTATATATAAATTATATAAATTCATAATATATTATAAAATTATATAACGCACTTAACATATGGGAAGTTCGACAGTAGAATTATTCAAGAAACTACTTTATCGACAGCATGAAAAATGCAAAGTCAAGGATAGTTAAAAAGCAACTATTTAATATTCTACAACATACCTGATGAAAATATAAATTAATATAATAATATCGGAATAAATGTTGTAGATTACATTATTTTTTCAGGTTAAGGACTTGTACATATGGTATTAATAATCTTATTCTATACTTTATCATTTCATTTCCTCTAAGAATCAATCTCATATTAATCACCCAAACAACAGTTTTATTTATTCTCACATTGTACAATTCTCGAGTCTAAATGTTAAAATCGCCTTTGTTGGGGAAAATCATAAACAGCTGAGGGCGAAAGAGAGCCAAGATTTTAATTTTCAATAATTTGAAATGAAAGAAAAGCAATCCCTAATCCTAGATTTAAGAGTGTTTAAATATTTTATCCCTCTCTTGTAATTATAAAGATTAATACAAAGTACACGGAAGCTGTTAAAATAAAAAGCGAAATAAATATTAATAACAAAACGAAGTTGAAGGAAAGCACAAAACAAGAAGAAAAGGTGATGTTTTCCTACATAGATTGCGATGCCAAATGATGAGTATGTTATGTTGAATTTAAATTAGGTTGCATTACAAAAGAACAGCGAAATGGAATTTTTTTCACAACCACTTAAGATTTTTGTTTCTTTGTTTAGTTTATTTTGTATGTATGGAATGTAACATATTGACGTGTCAAGTAAAACCAAAACCTCAAAGACCTTTCATCTGAGGTTTTGAGAATGAATCACTTGCAAAATACAACTTCCTGTTCTAGATTTTTAAACAAGAGAAAATATAAACAAATAGCATTTTTTTTAGGTTATAATATGGATCAACAACAATTTTCTGTGTCACGAATTATTCATGTTTATATATTCTATTAACTTAAGGAAATTCTCTTATATTTTACAACAAAATACACAATGAACGATCTAATTGTTGTTTACGAATTCACAAAAATAATAATAGTTGAAAAATAGTTCGCAAAAGGTAAGGTAAAAATAAAAAAAAAAGAATGTCACTATTTAAAAAAAAAAAAAGAAGAAAATAATTGCTCGCAATTAAACTGCAATACATGCATAATGTCACTATCAAATATTAAACAAGGATTGAAATTTCTTAATATGATCGAACTGTTCGAATAGCTTTCAAAAAGTGAACACATGCAAATCATTTAATGTAAACACATCCAAATCATTTAATTATTTCAACAAAACAATGCATAAAGAAAACAGTTTTGAAATTTATGTTTATATATTACGAACTAGAAACTGAAGAAAATATAAATACAAATGGCTTATTGAATACATGTTTTGTTTACTTTAAGGTAAACATTCTTTATAAGTAGAATAATTATTCATCATTTTTTTCTTTTTTACATTTGGTTGAAAACCTTTATTATTTACTTTTTATTTCATTCATCAAATTGCATGATAATAAATATAATTCTATCATTATTCTCTAAATAAAGTAAATATTGCTATGAAATAGTTAAAATTATATTTTCTGATTTTGATTTATGTTGCTCAAAAAAAAAAAAAAAACAGACGATAAAGAAACATTTGAATTAAATAAGAAAAATAAATCGTCTGCACTTTTTATCATCAAAAATGAGTGGATTTTTATTTTAAAAACGATATGATTTCAAATGATTCGGAATACCATGATATAAATGCTTAAAAAAATTTAAAGAAATAAAATATATATCCCATACAGTCAGTTTGTATCGAACTTTCACCTACAAACACAATAGACAATTTAGAATTTAACGGTTCCTCACGATTTCTCCTCTATTTTTCTAACGTTCTTTTTCCATCAACAACGGCTACAAGATCAGCTGTATATTGTTTCACCATTACGAAAATCAGCTATAATGATACCTAATTTAACTCGATAAAATCTCCTCTCATATTGAGCGCTGCAATAAAAGAAACGAAAATACCAGTTGCCGAAACATTCTCGGTTGCTTCAAGGGTTAATTACCCTCATTACACAATGAATCGTATGGCATTGGCCACATTTCATTGTTCTTTCTGTCAACTTCGCAGGAGTTAAATTAAGATTTGATTGAGAATTTAGGGTAATACAGGTGACACACGCATAGAATGTAAGCGAAAACAAAACGATTCAAAAAGTGTTTTGAAGAATTCGATTGACAGATATCTTAAATAACTTTACAAAAGCTTTTGTTTAAAGTTATTTAAAAATATGTTATGTTTCAGAACACAATCAAAATGTATAACAACGAGCAGTGAACTTTAAATTATAGCAAGTGACTTACCACGATTGACATCAATTTTAATTATTTTCTACATAGCTTACTACTCCGTTTGTTATTCTTTCTGTGACTGTCAATCACTTTTCAATTTTAAAAAACGCTGACTGATTAAAAAACGCTGGATTAATTAAACATTTAATGTAACATTTAATACAGAATTTTTTCATTGTTTCTAAAGTTTTAGAATCAAATCAAGAACAGAGAACTTTAAATAATAACAAGTAACACGATTATCAGCTGTTTCGATCAGCTGTTTACTGTTCCGTTTGTTATTCTTTATATGAATAATAATCACTTTTGAAATAAATAAAAATACATATAAATAAAAAAAACATTTATTTGATTAAGCATTAGATTTATGCATTTAATATAGTTTTTTTTTAAATTGAGTCGTAAAGTTTTAGAATACAATTTTCCGTTTGCTATTCTTTCAATAAATGAAAATTATTTCTGAGTAAAAAAAATACTACACTGGCTAAACGCTAAATATAAAATTTAATACAGTTTTTAAAAAAACTATTCTTTTTAAAACTATTGTATTCTAAAACTTTAGAACACAATCAAAATGTACAACAACGAACAATGAACTTTAAATAATAGTAACTTATCAAGATTATCATCTATTTAAATTATTTTTTATCTACTGTTCCGTTTCTATAAATAGTAATCCGTTTTGAATTTTTTTTTAAACTATGACTGATTAAAAAAAGCGCTTACTTGATTAAATACTGAATATTGCATTTAATACACAATTAAGTGTTTTTAATTTTGACTGTCGTTTGATTCCATTATCCAATATTCGATTCTCAATTCAATTGCTGAAAAAAAACTTTAGAACTCTTTTTTTATTTTAGTACTTTAAATTTTAAAATGAAGAAAAATTAAAAACCAATAAAGCAATTTCAAAACAAAGAGTTTTAAAACTTGTAAGATCTACTACGGTATAAATAATAGAAAGGTTGTTATTATTTACAAAGTAGTAAGAAAAGGAAGTTGGGGAATTAAAAAAATGATGGCATAGTTTAAATTCCAAAATATATAAATTTGAACCGACCTTTAAAATGTTTCTAATTCGGTTCTCTTTTTTAAAATTATTTTTTCATTTATAAAAACAATTCAGAAATAACAACAATAAAGAACTAAATAATGAAGTTTAATTGGAATTCTTTAACGCTGATTTTGGATGCAATATATTGCAATCTAAAACTTCAGTGCAGATTTGAGTTTCTAAAATATTTCATTTTAGTAACAAAATTCAAAAGTAAAATACATCATTTTGCAGAATGTAAATTCTAAAATCTTTGAATAGAATCGATATTTAAATATTATTATTGAATGACCTCACTGAGAACATAATACTTGCTGAAAATTTGGTCTTTCTTATCACGTTCAAAGTCTTGAAAACTTAATAGTTTCTTCTAACGGATTGACAGCAACTTATTGACCTTAACCTAGACAAAAAAAAAGAATGTGCCATCGTCTACTCGCTGTCCCAAAGGAATTTTTTCTCTCTCTAAATATCGTAATAAAGGAATTTAAACCATTCAGCAAATCGTATCGAAATTCATAAAGTTCACAGTAAAATTAATGTATGTATTCAAATTCAACTTTTCGTTCAGATTTTGTTTTAGAATTGCCATCCATCTCTTTCAAAGCAACTACGTTTTAGATTCAAATATAAACATTAAAAACAGCAAAAAAAATTGCCAACAGCAAACACAAATCCGATTTAAAGCTTAAAAGCAGAATTTGATAATGAAGCAAATACAGCTGTTCAAACCTCTACTGGGATAATCGCTCTAACGAATGATTCGAACCGAGTCTGACCTTGAAATATTTTACGATTTCCTATTTCCCTGGCTTATTTTCTTTTATTTTAAGCCATTTGAATGATATGACACAAAGATAATATAATATTTTATCTTTCACTGTATTTGGTTTGGTTTTGCTGCTGATTAGATTACCAAGAGACATAATTCTCACTTTGTAAGGTATCAAGAACTTTGGTGAAAAACAAAAAGATTCATTGGCAGGTCATTTGAATTCATGTTTAATCAGGATCAGACAAAAATATAATACAATGTACATAATCTTGTTTAAAATAACAAAAAATTTATTTAAGAAAGTTAATTCTTTAATTGTTGACTAAATTTTGTGTGTGTGTGTGTGTGTGTGTGTGTGTGTGTGTGTGTGTGTGTGT
>JAOUZG010013930.1:684512-698078 GCA_026289955.1 Argiope argentata | reverse complement strand
AAACTACACTTCTATTGATAAAACTTGTAGAGACAATTGAAATCTACTTCTAAATAATAGAGTAATGCTAATAATATAATTAAAACAGTATTTACATTTGATAAAGAATACTTGATTATGTCAGAGGTTATCGGACAAATAGGTTTGAAAATATGAGCTCTAAATAGGATAACATAGAACATTACTAATTTAATAAGGTTCATAACAGAACAACCTATTTAAAAAAAAAAAAAAAAAAAAAATAAGTCCTATTTTCTGGCAGATTTTATCTAAGAATTTATTTATCTAAGAATCCATTAAGAATTTACTTAAATATTAAAAATATAATGGCGTTCCAGAATATTATTCAAACAGACAATTTTTGTTCCTTTTTATGAAGAATGAACATTAAGTAAATTCTACATAAAAGAAGCCAGAATGGCGAGTTCGTACGTTTTGCAACATCAGGCAGAATGCGATTTTCTTCTTTTAATAATTTAGCTTCAAATTTCACAACATTTTTTTACTTAATTATCATGTTAAAGATTTATTTTAATGTAACAGGTCTGCAAAAGAACAAACTTCTTTCAAACTTATTATTTTCAGGTAGTTTTTCTCTAAAAA
The DNA here is from genome assembly GCA_026289955.1 of Argiope argentata. Taxonomy (NCBI): domain Eukaryota; kingdom Metazoa; phylum Arthropoda; class Arachnida; order Araneae; family Araneidae; genus Argiope; species Argiope argentata. The sequence goes on along the minus strand of JAOUZG010013930.1, from coordinate 697,475 downwards.
TTCATTTATTTAATATTTTTTCTAAAAATTTATAAAATTTTAGGTAAAAAAATTTTAAAATCTATTACTTTACCAAAATACTATACGCACATACAATTACTGTCCCTTTTCAACAATAATAAATATTATGCAGATTTTTACATAAATGGAGGAATAATGTCGAATTCATGCATTTTGCGATTTCTGGCAGAATATATGACTTAATAATTCAGCTTCAAATTTCAGTACATTTATTATTTTTTATTTGAATTATCATGATAATGAATGATACTTAATTATCGTGAGGATTTATTTTAATTATTTAATTTACTAAGGTAACTTTATAAGAGTTATTGTTTATTTTTTTATTTAAGATATATATCACAGAAAAATTAATTAAAATATATAATTCCCCAAAAATTCATTCATTAGTTTTCTTTAAATACTAACCCTTTGCACTCGATGCTGCCTCTTGGGCACCATTCAAGACGGTGCATCATTTTGACGTTTTATTTATTTATTTTTGAATTTTGATTATTGAAAATACCTATAGAAGGGTAAAAAGACAAAGAAATTCAATTTCAAACACACACACACAAATTTTGAGCAATAAACAAGACCTTGTATATTGAATAATTATGCATCTAATTACTTTTTCGAATGCAAAGGGTTAAATATTAATCTTGATTTTTAATCACACATTTATTTCTATTCCTACTCATTCCTATTTATTTTTCTATTATTTCATTGCCGATTTTCTGGTACAGAGGTAGCGCGTCTTCCTCGTGTTCTGGGAGCCCCGGGTTCGAGTCCCGGTTTGGGCATGGTTGTTCTTCTGTGTGCTCTGTGAGATGTATGTCTGTAAACCCCCTATTAGAAAGGGGCTGTGCAAGCAAATGCGTAGCTAAGTCGTACTCTTGGCCCTAGTTGGCGCTGCTTCAAAAAACAAGAGAAGCTCCTTTCGGCTTGAATTTGCTGCTGTATCAGTAGGGGGCTTGTCCATGGCAAGTGTCATAAGTAACAAACAACAACAACATTATTATTTCATTAATTATTCATTTGTTTTCTTTATTTACAAACTAGCCGCCTTTGGCGACCAGTCGGTTCGCCAATATTAATGCCGACTAAAGGGTTAAATCATTTTTATATATAACTTGGTCTCATAATAAATTTTTCAGCAAAATATTTTTAAGCTTCAAATTTCGATAGTCATATAACTCGCTTATACTATTATGTAGGCCTTAAACAGTCCTATCTTTGAAGTCCGCATCTCTCTCTGATTTTCTATCAGTGCACGTAAAATTCACTTTTAAATTAAATTGAAAATGATGAAACTTCAATTAATACAACGACCTCTTTACTCAATCTAAGCATGTATTTAAATAAAACTAAGAACTGAAAGCAGAATAGTCCGACATTGAATATTTATGTTCAATACAGAAATTGAAACATTGTAATTTTTTTTTATAATTTATAAGATCTCAAGGAATTGTTCAGCAAAAATTTCACAGGTTAATTGAAACCTTCAGTTTTTAATTTTATTTTTAGATGTATATAAATGCTCTCAATAATATTTTTTTAGGTTTATAAATATATTTCAAAAAATTATGGTTTAAATTCCTTTGGTCTTAAAGATTCATGTTTGTAAAATATTCTTAATATTTCAACTTCTAAATAAATAAATAAGCATTTCTATCTTCTTCAAATCTGGCTGATTTATTCAGTTCTGAATATTGCAAGTTTAGAACAATCATCATTATCATAATCTAGACCAATTATTCTAGAGTAACCTTGATTGGCTTCTTTGAGATCTTAATAAAGTGATCTAAAATCGCTAGTTTTTACTGTAATAGTTACATTGAAATTTTCATAGATCGATCAGCTTTGATGATTGATTTAGTTGATTGGATTTTATTTAAGGACTTATTTAATTAAGGACTATTGTCTCAAGAATTTATTATTATTTAAGGACTTATTGTCTCAAGAATATTTTGTTAAATATGATTCTCAGAGCAGATGATGTATGTAAAAATTTAATTCATCAGCATTTTTTCCCTAAATCTATAATTATATATTTCACTTGGACCAATTGCTAAGAGATTATTTATATATCTCCCCCAAAAATTGAGAAATTAGATGTTGAGCTCCGATTACAGAAGATGCCTTGTAAATACTAAGCCATATTTGCCTTAAATAAAATTGTTTAATTGGATTAGTAATATGTGTATAGTAAAATATCATAGAAAACGTTTCCATCTATTTATTTTCCAAAATTATCATGTTTCATATTTATTTCATTTTATACAGACACGTGCCGAAAATGACATTTTTATATGTTTAATTTGGAATGATATTTGATTTATTTTTTCTCGTGAGAGAACACAATATTGTTTTGGTAGAAAGTTTTGATGTCTCTGAAATATGCAGGTAGAAATAGTTTTATATACTTTTACAAATTTTGCATTGTTAATTATTACGTATGCTTGTTTGAAAGAAGATGTGTTTTTATTTCGCATGATTCATTAAAAAAGAAAAATTACAATCACGAAGGTGAATTCCTTGATTTGCACAATATATCTTCTTCACATTGCTTTTTGTTCTTCGTTTCTTTGAAATGACGTCATTTTAAAAGTTCGTTTAAGATTTCTTGCTTTTAAATAATTAATCTCGCTCTCAGAAGATTATCGTTTGGTGCTTTTCTAAAAATTCTTTTTCAGCTTTAACTGTCGCAGTTTTGTAATATATTTTTATCTTGTATTTTTATTTATTTTAATTCTTTATTGAATTATTAAATTTGATATTGCTAACGATTTTCACTTGCATTTATTGTTTAAAAAATATCACATTTCCTATTTAATTCATTTCATATAATCACGTGATGAAAATTGTATATTTCTGTTTTAATTTTGGTAGTAATTAACTTTTTTTTTTAAATCAGAACTTCTGAAAATGTGATGGCAACATTTTATTAAAAGCTGATTTTTTATTGAGATCCTCGAGAAGATAAAATTTTATTTTATTTATTTATTTATTTATTTTTGCGAAATAAACTGTTGAAAAAAACGATTAAATTAAATGTTTAAAAATTCATTAAAAATAGAGTTTTAATTCGTAGTTCAAAACATTAGTATCATTGAAAAGCTAATTTTTTGCGATTTAACTTGATGCAAAAATCAATTTTGTGTTGTAATATTTTCGGAAGTTATAGCGAAAAAACGTTAAAATTTGGTTTATTTTTTAATTAATTAAAATTTTAATTAGAAATTCAAAAAAGGGCTCCGAGGTGCACATTCCCAGCACCCAAGGTATACATATACCAAATTTGGTAGCTGTAGGTCGAACGGTCTGGCCTGTACATCGCCAACAGACACACACACATTGTGCTTTATTATTAGTAAAGATAAAAACATCTCATTATTGAGAAAAACTATAAAAAAATATTAAAATATTATTTTACTAAATTTGTTAAGTGTAATAAAGCATGGCCATTAAATAATTAATATTCCAGCATATTATAAATAAATAATTAATTACACATTAATTTATTCAATAAAAATTTCAATAAATTGTGTAAACACACATTTTAGTCTTAGTATTAAAAACTTCAAATTTGGCAACAAGCCTATTAGTATCTTTTTAATCAACAAACAAGGAAGTCGGAAATCCGCCCACTGTGAAGACTTGATATTATTAATTTCCTCTGAAAGACTAAAGGGCAGTTATCGACCATTAAGATATCCAGTGCAGAAGCTTTTACTATATATTATGTGGCTTTATTTTCGCATATTTTCTCTTCTTTTAATGTGTGACTCCTATTAGGGTCAAAAAGAAATTGTATAACGATAAATCAGATATTCTTAACGGTACAATTTTAATAATAATTTTTAAAAAATGATATCTGCCATTGTAATTTCCAATTTATCCTGTAAAAACTTTATTTTATTTATTTTTTAAATGACATGGAATCAAACCAACAGAAAAACATGTTCTTGCATAGCTCATACTTCACAATCATCAAAATGAGGAAAAGCGATGGTTTTGAACCATCTCCAAATCAGTCGAATTCTAAAAAAAAATTTCGTTAAAAACCAGTTTATAACGGTTTCAAACAATCATGCGACTGTCAAATTACACTAATGTCGATAGTTAAAAAACATTTCTTTATTTTGCAAATGGTGCAATTGTTTGAGCTCCAACTAAATTCTCGAGGGAACTTTATTCCAGGTATTTTTTAAATGAAAATCTGGTTTAAATTGGTGCGGAATGATCACGTGACTACTGTATTGGACAATCGTCAACTTTTAGAAAAGCGATTTACCCACCCCCATATCAAAATCGTTTGAGCTCCAAAATTTTCAAACTAACTAAAAAATTTTTAAATTTATAATATATATATATATATATATATATATATATAAATTATATTTATATAGCTTTCGATACCTCCCCTCATTGCTCCGCGTTCATTCCCATTTTCTTCTCTTTGCTTCTTCAGGCAATAACTTTTTACGACCCTCTCTTCATTGGCCAGACTGGAGAATTGGATACATGTCGAACTTTCCCGCCAAGTTGAAACTTTTTGTTGGCGATTAATCGTCAAATGTGACAACCTTCTTTATCATTTTCTAATAATACTAAAAGCGAAAAATTGAACTTCAATAGTGATAAATCGCCAGTTTTCTGCCCGTTCATTTTGAGACTTCAACCCCCCCCCATCCAAACAACATCATGTTGCCACATGATAATTAAATTTTACTAATTAAACGAGACATTCTATTTTGAATATCTAATGAAACTTCAATTTGCATAAAAACGAAAAGAACATACGAGACATTCAAGAAAATCCCAATTACTTTCATCATTTAAATCAATGACTAGTCTGACCAATAAAGAATTTAAAAATATCTTATTTTATGCATGAGACAGACATGACATTTTACGCTAAGATGTTAATTAGGTTTCCTACACGCTGTTCCAACAAGCAGAAGTTATCTACGGCTTCAGTTAACGTTTTAATAATAAAATTTCTTAAATATTGTTGCGAAAATTCTCATAAGAACGATGTGAAGATGCAGATAAAATGCAAACTTTCTTTTCTATGGAATGTGTATTAAATACACATAACACAAATTAAAAATACAAAATGAATTAAAAATATACAATCTACTAATTACGGGTAACAGCAAAGATCTAGAACACACCCCAAAAAGGAAAGACGTTCTCACATGAAAAGACAACTATTTTGGCTCGCTCTCTGAACTGATTGACTTCTCCCCACGCCGCTTACTTAGCTTCCACTGCGCATTTTAAGAGTACAGTAAAAACCGTTAGCGACTTCATTATGTCGCCAACACGCCTACATCGCCAAGGTAGTCAAATATGGCGATCTTCCGTCGAAAATTCTCTTAGAACCTTTTCTAGCTGACGCGAGATTCTATTGAAAATAATTTTCATACAATTAAATTATTTACAAATAATTGTAATATTTACATAAAATTTCTATCTAATTTAGACAACATTCATAGCAATATTTATTAAAAATAAATCATAAGTTCGATTAAAATCAGAATATACTTTCTGTATTTTTTCTGCCTCGCGATTCTTCGATTTTGTTTTGATCTTGAAATCTTGTTAAAATAATTATTTTTCATGCATCGTTAAAGGTCTGCTTGTAATTTGTAAATAACTAAGGAAATAAATAAAAGTCCACATTTAAATGTTTTTAACTATGATCAAAGTCAATAACCTGTCAGAATTTTTTTTTTTCAAGAACAGAACAGAATTTTTAATTTAATGAGTCTTTTTTCTTTCCTAATTTATGCTATCAATGAATAATAATTCTTTCTAATTAAATTTTATGCATCTCGGAACGCCTGGTCTCGGATGAAAAACCATTATCAATTTTCATCTTTAAACCAGGAAGTTGATTAAGTTCATGAGTCACTTGTCGCATCCTGTTGGACGTCTGAAATTTCAATTGAGACCATTGTATTCATTTGCTTAGCAGAAATGAATAAGTCAAATTTAATAACAGAAAAAACAAAACCGTAATTCTTTTCGTATGCGTGAATGTCTGTAGATAGCATGTCTTTTCATTTATAACAAATATCTATTAAAAAAGCACAATAGATATTCAAACAAAAAAAATTCCAATTTTTCTCCAAATTTTTCTAGTTTTACCAATTCAAAAAATTTCCGATATAAATAAATTTCAAATTTTTCCCCATATCATTTGTTCTTCATATTTCAAAATTTTGTAGCACATAAATAAGAAAATTTTTATTTCAGTTATTTTTATTGAATAATTACTATTAATATTAATGATTTATCAACAAATAATGTCTAGCCAAAATAAAATCAAGTTCGTATCCGTTGAAAATAAATCAAAACACATTGTGTGCATGCGTTAATTTTCTACGCCAGTTGGAGTAATGCAATAATTCTGTTTCATTTTAATTCGAAAGCACTTCAAAACTAATCCGAAAAATCTATTAATTAACAATGTTTAATTTTAAATGCATCAAACATTAAAAAAATAAACAGAATCGTTTGAAATAATCGGTCGGAAACAACTTAAGCCTAACCTCATTAGTGTGGGGGGAAAAACAAACCGAATTCCTTACTTCTTTTTCAGTGAGGTAGATTTTTGATGAGAAAGTTTTTAATTAATAAAAAAATAATTAATTAATATTTGAAAAAACTGTATTACTGTCAAATGTCATCCACTATAAGTTTTAAAAAATTTACTTGAACTTGAATGAATGAATAAAAAGTTTTTTATTATCGATTGAAAATTTGAGCACGATATTTTATATATATATATATATATATAGGGAGAGAGTGAACTAATGACAGGAATTGAAAAATATTTGCCCATTAAAAATCAATGCATTCGTGATGTTTATGATCAAAAAATTATTTTTTTATTAAAGTACCTTTATACACTAAACATGCGTTAAAATAAAATATAATATATAGTAAATGATGAGTAAAATTACGTAGCAGCAAATATTAAGATTTGTCATTAACTAGCACTTAATTTGAGAACAACTGGAAATGTTTCAATGAAATGAAAAATTCTTTCAAGTATAGGTCACAATCATAATCGTGTATTATATTTATCTGTTTTTTAATTATATTTTTGAAGATCTGGTATTGAATCTTTCATTCAGGTCATTCAAAGATTCATTGGAATGAAATGGCGGACGTAGTCCCAAAAATGATTATGGACTCGTACCCATTCCTGGAGAGGATTGCTTCAGAAGACATATTTCTCATTATTAAGAAATCACACCACAAGAAAAGAATCACATTTTCCAAGATAGTAAATATCAAGAATAGATTAGCGATGTTCCTCACCATGTTTCCCTTAATCCGTGGTTCAAAAATAGGAGAGAATATATCATAAATGCACGTCTTTTAACCCGGATTATTATTACTCCAACTCTGTTGAATAGATTTGGTCTACATAATTATCCTCACTAGCAAAGTTTGTAATCATTAAAATAACATTGAACATATTATCTTCTTTTGTTCCATAAATGTAACTCGTAGGACAAACCTTTTTGCACTTAAAACTTTCAAACTCATTATATATTCATTTTTGTTCCTCATTCAAAATGTTTATTTAAAAAAAAACTTGAAGATTTCTACGAGTAATAACCAATATGTTCGTAACCTTCTTTAATCTCTTGGAGTTTTTTACATCTATTGAATGTTCTTTTTAGCATTATAGAATAATGGCTTTTGTTGCCGAAAATCCCATTCCCATCCCAATTTAATCAAAAGGAAAAAAAATCTGATTTAGTAAAGATGTAAAATATTGAAAGGCTTTAAAATTTTTGGCAATCTAATAATATTATTTGGAAAAGTTTGATACCCGAAACACATTACTATTACAAGAACAGTATATGATCATCATTATTAGCACAAATGTTAAAAGGTACACCATTTTACATTCACTTATATTTTTGAACAAAAATTGTACACTAACAAAAATAAGATGTCCGTTTAATGGCAGATGCACCATACATTGATATTTTCAACGAATTAAATAACAGCATTAAGATTAAATACCTGTCGTGATTCAAATTCATTTTGATTAATAAAATATTTAAAATTGTTCTGCTTTCAGTAAAATAATAATAATAAAATAGGTAGATTCTTATAGGTAGTCTTCCTATAGGAATCTACCTATGGTATGGAACTACCTATAGGAAGACTAAATTACAATGGTTTCCATGACAATATTCAAGAAAATTTCTTCAATTCTTCACTGATCATGATCTTTAGAACATAAAATCACCCTTGACTCAAAAGTGTATGTATATATATATATATGCTTAAAACGCTATGTCCATGTTACCTTGAAAACCTCCGACGAGTTCGTAAATGACCCATTTGGCTCAAAGAAGGGGGAAATGATCGGAGTAAAAATTTTCATTTCGCTATAGTTTTCTTAATATTGACGATAGAAGAATAAGTCCAATTAACAAAATTAGGGCCTTATCAAGATGAATAACATTCGTATTTAAAGTTTTTCGATAACTGTAATATTTCAGAAGCAAGAGAATGAAAAACGATTTTCAAGCCCTAATTTTCAGGGCGTCTAACATCAGTAAACTTATGCTATCAGATAGTAACTCAGGTGTAAAGGAATCTAACTTTGCATTCCATCTCGTAGAAGGGAATTTTAAAAGAAAATCAAATCTTCGATTGTAAATTTCAAGTTATCATACGACAACATTATCATTTTAAGTCAATATTTATATTAATTTAAATCATTAACTAATTTAAACCCGTTTGAAATAATCATGAGACTTCTCTATGGGTCTATTCCTCTCTCTCTATATATATGATAATTTTTTAAACTTTCATTAAAAAAAATTTAGCTGGGAAACAAAGTTTCGGAGCTCGAACGATTTTGAGATGAAGTAACAGCTATGATGTCAATTCTTAGTCAACCTTTTAAAAACGCATTTGCTGTCACAGAAGCATACATAATAATAATGCAACACTGGTAAAAGCAAATAAAAAGAGTTTTTGCCCGTAAATTTCGGGGAAATCAAAACCTCCTAACCAAAACAACATCTTCCATTTACATAATAAAATAGTTTCAGAATTTTTATGAATTAAATTCACTCTACCATTAATATTGAGAAATAAGACCACGACTTTAATGAAATATTAAGTTTATCTAAATGATTTTTCTATAATTCATTTGTATTGTATCAACAGTGTAGAAAAAGTGTAGAAATTTACACTTGATTGATATATCATAAAATTCTGTCATAAAAGAACATAATAAAACAATATTGGTAAAAGAAGGTCAACCTTTTAATTACGCATCTGCTGTCAAAGAAGCATACATAATAATAATGCAATACTGGTAAAAGCAAGTAAAAATATTTTTTGCCCGTAAATTTGACTCAAATTCCCTAAACAAAACAACATTAACTCACATGATAATTTATATATATAATAAAATTTTGTACTCGTTAGACGTCTTTTGTAATGAATGAGGTTTTCTTTATTGTTTTAAAATGTTCCCTTTAGGCATTTCAAGAATTTCAACTGACCTGCTATAAAACATTAAACAAATTTAACAGTAAAAAAAAGTTTATAATCATCAACAACAAACCAACCAAAAGCAACAATTCAGAATTCTTGGAACTCGTAAATAAAAGACCTAATGGCCTCATCCATCACACATCTCTCCAATCAATAAATGAAGAAAAAAAACGACAATAAAATACAGTAGAAAAGCGAAATTTTATACAGGAAAGAAGCATCCGAAGGAGTGCAATGTCCTTCCAAATCATCGCGCAATGCTTTATTGATTTATGCGGCTTAACCGGTTGGGTTGCAATTTTGTGATGTAGTTTAAGAAAAAGTTAGGAGGTTTTTAAAGACATTGCAATGAAGTCACGATGTTAACACTATTAGTTAACAAAAGACTCTTTAATCGATCATTTCGTATTGCATCAGCTTTAATGAGAAAAAAAGAAGAGAAAAAGAAATTGTTCTTTGAAATTCCGATTAGAACTCATAACAGAATGTAAATATTTATTCTAAAGAATTAAATATTATTTGAATATCAAATTAAATTCTTATTGATTATTTGTAAAAAATATAATGTTTTTAGGTTAAATTATTTTAAATTTTTAATATTCTATTAAAGATTTGAATATTTACTCCTTCTTAGAAAGCTTAGTATTCAAGTAAAATAATTGAAAGTCAAATTATGCGTCTTGGTTCATGTTTTTCTGGATTTTAAAAAAGCAGCTTTCTGTAATGATATTTTATAAAAAGAAATTTAATTTGTCTTATTTGCTTTCTGATTCTGCATGATAATTTCTGTTTCTTAAAAAAAATTAAGACTAATTCATTTGCTCATTATTTTTCCTCTTTTTAAATCGCATTTTATTAATTTTTTATTGAATATTTTCGTAATACATCAGATAAAAAAATTATTCTTTTAACATTATTTCTAATTTCTAAATAAAAATATTGCAGTGTGCCAGACATAACAATATAGCATTCATTATGTACTCTGTATTTCTGTGCAAGTTATTATATAATTAAATACAGAATAATCCTTATTTTCAGAAGAAATTGACAAAAAAAACAAGATTTTTATATTTAAACGCAACACTTATTTTTATTATTACAGCTTCAAAAAAAGCACCATTTATTTGCTAAATAACGCAGATAAGTCATTCTTTTTCCAATTAAGAAATAGGAGAAATAATTTTAATTCAATAATGGATGAAGTTCTATTTATTTATGAATAAATGAAATTATTCCATTTTGTTTTAATTAATTTTCAAGGAAAATTTTTTGACAATATTTTCAATGGAAAGAAATAAGTATATAGAAATAAAGAATTACTGAACAAACATTTTTGTTCATTTACATATTTTAAAGAAAAGCAAACGATAATTATTTTGTTTTTACCATAATGCAGAAAGATAAAAAGGAATACAATTTTAAACGGATATTAAAAGAGGTTGATTTTAAAATAGCTCAGAATTGTTCAAAATACGAATTACCTTAAATAAAAATGAAAGGGAGATAGCACACAATTTCAAAACATTAAATTTTAAAATGTTAAAAAATATTTTAACTTTTTGATTTATTAAAGTATTTTTTAAGCCAGATTTGTTGATAAGTTGAATTTTTTTTGTTCCCACGAATGAACTGTTACCATTTCATTCGAATTTATTTTGGTCAATATAGAATAAAATGTAACAATTGTGAAACATTTATTTACAAACGGTTCTCATCAGTTAAATATATTCCTACCTAGTGTCAGCAGTGATCGTAAATCTCAATTTTTATAGCTCTTAATTCATTAACGTATTTACTATAGAATATATAAAAAATATCTTATTTCTAAAGAAAAAACGATATGGGAATCAAATTAGCAGCATATTTTTAAAATACATAACTATCATATTCAAAGAGTTACATGGTTTTTTTTCTTAAAATTATTTTTAACTGAAATATATATATTTAAACTTATTAAAATGTCAAACATAAATAATTATCCTTTTCTCTATTTATTGTTAAATTTAATCGTCTTTTTATTAAAACATTAAGTATAAATAACTAACAAATTATCGTTTTCTCTATTTAATATCAAGTATACTTGTTTTGTTTTTTTAAATATCAAGTATAAATAACTTTAAAACTGAATGTAAAGCTGTATTTATTTTTAGGTTAATTTTTTTTCCGTTGGAATTTACGAATAAATCAGATAACTCGTCAGTTTTATATTAACCATGTTGCACATTATTTTTAAATGTTTACAAATTTTATGTGCAATATCATTTGAATGAAGAATATTATGTGTCCCAAATTTAACTTTTGAAATTAATCAGCAGAAAATCAAATGAGATAAAAATAGCAGACGATTTGAAACACTACTTTCTCCAGATCGCATTATTTATTTATTTATTTATTTTATAAAAAAAAAGAAGTTACAATAGAAGTTATGTTACCGGTTTTAGTTCACATCCATTGTTAGCTAACAACTCATTTTTTGTACAATCGAGCTGAGAGTAAAACTACCATTTCCTTTAAAACTTTTTTTAAAGCAGCTAGCTTCCTTTAGTGTTATTCTACTGATGAGAAAATTTTACGATATATGAAATTCGTTTTATGGCTGCATATTGCTCAATTTGGTTGCAAGTATCGCACTTTTATATTAATTCTATTTTTATTTCGGAAAGGTCGAAGAACTTGAAAAGTATATTTTTCAGTTATTATATTAATCGTTTCATGGCATTACAAAAAGAAAAATCTATAAAAGAAGTATTTAATTTTAGATCGAATAGATTCTTTCAGAGGGTTTCTCGAGTAAGTAACTAAAAAGGATAAAACCGTGGGAGCTTTTTAGACAAATATTGAAAAACGCATTTGTAAGCGTATGTTGAAATAAAACTTTTGTTATTAGCAAAATATTTATTTTATATTAATTTTCATAATGATTTTTACTGATGATTTTTTTTCCTTTTGTTTTCGAGTGAATTTTTCTAGAAACAGAAACTAAAAAGAGAAAATATATTAAGATATTAATTCGTTTGATTTTTTTCAGCAAGTAATTTTAACCTTAATTATTTACATTTTTATTCCATATTTAGAGAATTATTTTAATTAACTAATATTTACATTAAAACGTCTTTAATGCAACGTTCAAGTTTCTGCTTAAAAAAACATCATATAGTATCTAGGTTCAAAACACGATAAACCTCCTATTTTAATTAAACAATATACAGATACAACTTTACTTTTTAAAGACATTTGTTAATTATTAACTCATGATATTGGACAATATTACTAATTTGAATATTGTGAAACTTCAAACATTTTATAAATGATTAGACACCACTTTTATTATATTTAGAAAAAGTATTGAAATACTACTGTTGAATAAATTATATATATATATATATATATATATATATATATATATATATATAT
>JAOUZG010013930.1:665574-684412 GCA_026289955.1 Argiope argentata | reverse complement strand
AAAGTAATGAATTAATATTTTTTTTAACTGTAATAACGTCAAATGTCATCCACTACAAGTTTAAAAAAAATTACTTGAACATGAGTGGATGAATGAAAGGTATTTTAATAACGGTTGAACAAGGTGTGTGTGCGCGCGTGCGTGTGCGAGTGCGTGTGTGTGGGCGTGCGGAAAATGTGAACTAATAGTAAGATTTGAAAAAAAAATATTACGAAAGTCTGGAATTGTTGCAAATTATGTTTCGAATGACGCTGTCTCCATTAACTGTAATGCTATAAAAGACTTTTAATAATGAAATGAATAGGAATAAATTTAAATCGTAAACAAAGACATCCTAAAAAGGATACTGTACCATGTCACTGGATCATCATATCACGATAGCGGAAAAGATACGGATATAACTCTTATTTATTTTCAAAATTGTTTTATAAAATTGCATATTATATTGAAAAGTTTGCGAAATTCATTACAGAATTGTGTAACATAAAACGAAACGCAGACAATAGTTTATATCAGAAAAAAATAATACTATCATTATCTTCTTGTGAATCCTGCACATCCCAAATAAGCCGAGAATCGCTCCAGAACATCAATTGTGTCAACGGCATTCGAAATCGAAGACATTCGGGGGGGGGAGACTCTTGTCACGTTCTAGGAACAACCAAACAATAGTCTTGGAATGCCGAAGAAAATTCTTTGTTTTTCCAGGTTTAGTGGGAAATATATCGGTCAATGGACCGACGACAAGGTTCGGAAATCTTTCGACGAGAACTGGTCCTTTGATTACAACTTTGTCAAGAAATAGGAATTTGACGACTTGAAGTGTTCCGACAAAAACAAATTTAGGGTCTTCTGTTATCTTTTCTCATTTTATGGACTGCAAGCATGAAATTGTGTTGAGCTCTTCTTAAATAAAGCGAAGATTTATTCTTGTAATTGTATATTGAATTTTTTCCCCTTATGCAATTGTTTCTTCTGTAAGGATTAGTGGATTGGATGTTTTTATTATCATGTCAGAACATAATGTTTTCGGGATAGGGTTTGTGGCGTCAACAACAACAAAAAAATCCATAGGCGAAAAATTGAAATTTTATTATCTGCACGAGCATCTCAAAACATCAGCTTTTACCATCGCATTTCAAAATCTCTGATTAAAAAATAATAATAAGTTAATGACTACAGCAAATAAAATATAGAAAAATGCAATTTTGAGCACGTGATTATATGAAATGAAATAAACAGGAAATGTGATGTTTTTTTAAACAATCAATGCGGGACAAAGGTTTTTTTTTTTTTTTTGATAGTTTGCAGTTCTAAAGTGATTCATTCAATGAAATCATGAAAATGAATAAAAATATTATTTAACTCTCACGAGCACGTGGTGCTTGGCCTTTCAAGAAATTATTTTCTGACATGATACATTGAAATATGCATAGCAGATTTCATTTCAATCTTTTATTAATTTAACTTTTTCCAGGTCTATATGGATAAATTTTTGTATTCGATTTTTTTTACTCTCTCGATTATGAATTCAAGTTTTGAAATTTTATATATCAATGTTGTGGGTTCTAGATGATAATGAACAATTTGAATACTTTTACAACTTTAATATAATTGTTTAGTTTCATTAAATCAGAATGCCATCTGATAGTGGAGAAGAAAACTAATTTCACAATTCCATAGTAATTATAATAAAAATTGTGAAATATATAAAGAATAAAAAGAACGAATTGATTAAAATAAAGTTCTTTAAAATGCCCTTTTATTTATTTATCATCTGTTTCAATCTCTTCGCAAAAATTCAGCGATGACGAGTATACTCGTCAAAAACAGTATATGTAATATGAAATTATGTTTTAATGAAATGACTTATTTTTATTCCAATAATAATATTTATTTATTTCAATTAATATACATTTTCTGCATGTGAACGAAAGTAATACAAATAAAAGTAATACAAAATAAATTTATTATTTTAATTGTTGTTACAGAATGGCATTGAGCAAAGAATGGTAAAATGTATAATAATCTTTGACTTAGTCCTTTGATTTTGACTTGGCCTCGAAATATTTAAAACATCGTGAAATTTACGAATTTGTATAAGTTTTTTACTAAAATTGCAATTCAAACTGCAAATTATCACTACTTATAACTCTTGACGAATAAATTCGTCATAACGCGAAATGTTGTTTTTCAATGACGAGTATACTCGTCAAAAAATAGTTAACTAATTAAAGTTTAAGAAACCTTTATATTAAAAATATGGGAAATAAAACAAAAACAAAAGAATGTCAGACGCTAAGATATAAAAGAATGTTAGATGCTTGTAAATAATAACACGGAAATATTAGGTTACATTGAACATTAAAAGAAAAAAAATCCTGATTATCCCATTAAAATTAAAATATACTAAGCTTACACCCAACTTAATATTCTTATGAGAGTCTTAAGCATTTTGATTTTGATTTAAGGTTCATATATTTGATAAACAAAGTTTTCTACTTTTAATTCATTAATAAAAAATATTTAAAAAAAACTTTGTTTATTTCATCACATTCATTCTATAAGCTGTTTTTTAGTAATCACTACGACAATACAGAAAATAAAGTTGTAAATAATAGATCGTGTAAAGATTCGAATACAGTTTTTCAGGTTTGATTAGTTTAGTTATATTATTGTCTCGTTTTAAAGCAACACTAAGGTTATTTTGAGATGGACATTGTAATTTTGAATCGCGGTCAGATGATAAGGACGACACCTTAGTTGGCCTTTCCTTCTTCTAACTTCCCCACCTCACCTGTGGGAGGACGTTTAGACCCGACGAATTTAACGTGCAACTGACCCCCCTTTCACGACGGTTCTTCAGTGGAATCGAGTCACTAGTGTAAAATCATTTTGGACAGAACGAGAACGTCTTCCACGAGAGCTTCCCGGTTTCGAGTTCCTGTTTGGGCATGGTTGTTCTTCGGTGTTCTATCCTTAAGGTGAATGAATGTCCCCACCCCCACCCCTGTAAAAAGAGTGTGCAAGCGACTGTGATGAATGAGTAGTTAAGTCGTACTCTTGGTCCTAAATGGCGCTACTTCAAAACAAGAGACGCTCCTTTCGGCTTAAAACACTCTGATGCCTCGGCGGAGCTCATACATGGCAAGTGCCACTAATAATAACAACAAGAAAAAACAGTTTTCTGCAATTCCCCTTTATTTTCGTTTTTATATTTGCATTTTCCACTTTTAAGTCCCCATTCTTCTCTTAAAAACTAAAAGAACTGCTATTGCATCAAATCATAAGCCCTTATTTTCATAAAAAGAAGAAAAACTCTCAAAATCGACTAAAATACAGGAGTAATTTCAATGGCTATTTCGACAGACATTCATATTCCTTATTATTTTCAGTAGACATACGGAAATAAAACCCAACCTTATTACGAAGCATTAGTTCATCCTTCAGAAAAGTAAAATAATTAGATAAAAAGCAGTTTTTATCCAAATGACTCAAAGTGACTTTGCGGTCTCACCTTCGATTCACAAAAAGAGCCCACACAACTGATTCAGCAATCCTTGGCAGAAAGAACTTATGCCTGGTCACTCTTCAAGGCTGAGTGACCGACTTAATGACAGGTTGAGGGCCGTTTACTGCCCAGTAGTCTCGATTTACTTTCGCCGCTTGATGTCGATGCATTTAAAGTGCAGGGGAATAAATGAAATTAAAGCGTTGCGTTTCATTTCGGCGGGGAAATTAAATTGATTTTGGAGAAAAAAAAATTTGTCAGAAAAAAGAAATAAAAGCTTTTTTTTTAATGTAATGCATCATTTAGGTGTCAGCGTGTAATGATAGTTGTGATGCTCGATTTAAAAAAAAAAACTCGTTAAAATCCAATTTATAAATTGGAGTTAAATGAGCTTTAAAGCAACTAGTGCTAAAAGTGTGAGAAAATAGCTAGATAATGTTCTTAGTAATTAATTACAACAAGTTTTCAATTTCTTTTACTTCTTTATTTTATTTATTTATTTATTTAATATCAAATGAGTTATTATTTTAATCTATGATATTTTTCTTCCCAAAATAAATGTATTGAATTTCTGATTAAACCAAACGATAAACCCATTCAAAAAAACCAAAAAATGTATCAAACCAAAACTTATAAAGCCAAACGATTTAATCTTTTGATAGAATTATGAAATGATGGCGAATTATGCATATTCTTTTAAAAGTAATTAATCGTTGTTATTAAATCCGGTAAAATTTATTAATCATTTTATTGCACTGAACTGATTATTATTAAAAATAATAAATTAATAACATTGACCATAGCATATATACAAAATAGAAAAGACAATTTATGGTTATCCACAAATTTATCCATAACATCTCTTTGAATAAAATATATTTAATATTAGAATGCAAACATCTTGATTTTTTTTATCATTTTTCAGCAATTTATACACAAATATTGTAATATTTGATAACTCTTACGAAGACTACAACAAATACATAATTTACATAGATCAACTTCGTAAACTAGAAAAAACATGGTATCCATAATGTCTATATTAATAAAAAATTACTAAGTGCAAGTTTTTTTGTAAATATTTATTAAATTATATCGTTAATATGAATATCAATTAGATTGCATAAACAACTTAGATGAAAGCTCTATGTTGTTTTAAAACACTTAACTGGCAAAACCAGCGTGAGTGGTCTCCTCAAAACTTTCTCACATATTTTCTAAAACATTTGTCATACCAGAGAACGTCTTATAAAGCATTGGCGTAAAATAATAAGTATCCAAAACTGGAATTTCTGTTTTAGACACGTTTTTCCCCCAAACGATTAAAACAAAAACTGAACTTGTAGACACAAAATTCTACATCAAATTTGATGTATTTAAGTCTTTGCGCTTTTGAAATATCGCGTTGACATGCTTCTGAAAGCAGTCCGACAAACAGTCAATGCGTAGTTGAAAATTATCACAAAATTTGACAGATGTATACTATATATGTTAAATCTATTTATCTGGTTTTATCTATCTGCCTCTCTTCGCTTAGTAATTGTGTTAATTTACATCCAAACTTCTTCTGAACAGATTTTACTTAAATTTTTATAAAAATCTACCTCGGCACTTAGTAAAGGTCAAATACTAAATTCCAACCGTTTAATTCAAAATATTTTTGAATTATCGTTATCAGACAGATAGAAATTTTTCGAAACTGTGATAATGAGGTCTAAAAAAATGAATATTTTAATAAATATACAATTCTGGGGAGTGTAAGACAAAAGGATTCGTCAAAATCTTGAGTTCGAATTTTTCGACGATTTCTATAGTTATTAGCTTTAAATTAAATACAAATCTTGAAAACCTCTTTCCTTTTATTATTTCAAAAGCAACTACATAATGTCAAATTTATGTCTTCTAGGCGTATATGCGGCAATGAACAGCATTTGAACGATATTTTGCACTATGTTCCTTTACAGATCAGATAAAAGTACCACGGAAGTATGTAAAGGAAAGTACCACGGAAGTATGTACCACTTAAGTATCGTTTGAAGATAACTAAGATATTGAAGTTTACAAAATTTTCTAGGAGTTTCTTCCTCAAAATTAGAGATCATACCAATCCTACGGTTGATCCATAGAGAACATCACCCCCTTGGCACACTTTTCAAAATCGCCAACTCCCCGCGCTCTTGCGTCTTATCTCCCGGAGGAAGATATTATACAACGACAACGTTGGATTGCCATATTTGGCGCTAAATATCCTTGGTGAAAAGAGGGTGACGCTCTCTCCTGTCGCACCAATCCTACAATTCCCAAACAAACCGAATATGCACATTTCAATTGCAAGTACAATTTCCCCTATGCCACCAACAAATGGGCTCCCCCACTTAAACCACCATAATACATAGGGCTACTCCACAAGGCAACTTTGAACTTCTTGCTGATCCACAGAATTATAACATAACTGCTCTCATCTTCATGCCAATTTCTCCTCACCCAGAGTCCGACTTATCCTAGTTGGGACCCGGGGCAAAAACTCCTTTGCTCCCCCCTCCTTCACTACTTTAGTAATAAAGAACATTCATTAAGAAAGGAAACGCAAAATAAAATTACTATTCGATTTGGGGACCCTCACTTACCACAGTATGCCCCTGCCTTAGTCAGGCCCTGTCCTCACTAGGTCCCATGACCAAACCCAAAGCGCTCTTTTACGCTTGTTTTTCCCAGGGCTTTCAAATCAGGTTCCACAGTCTCTTATTCTGAGTTGAAGTTTACTCACACTAGCACTCAACAAAACTATCTGAATTCAGTCTAATGTGATAAGATATCATCGCGTTAAAATTCTGCACCTTGGGCATGCACATGGAAGCTGTTCGACCAAAAAGTAGCGTGTGTGAAGTTGGTAGAAATTCATTAAAACGCAATAAACAGAGAGACGTGTGCGAAACCGCATAAACGAAAGCCTACGTTCTCTTCCTGCAAATTCATATTCCATCGCTGCCTTTTCCTCAACCCTCGGTTTCTGAATTGCTCCAGGCCGCTGAGCAATCCATTGAAGAGGTGAGCTCTGAACCGTTTGGTGACCTTTCCGAGTGTAGGAGGAAGGAGATTCCTTCTGATATTCGGGAAGATCTTCCGCTTTCCAGATAAGAAGTTTGCGTGTTGCGAGGTAAAGTAGAGCATCGCGAAGGAGATAGGCTCACCCGGAACACTGCGAGACCTCAGAATGCGGTGACGTCACGCGGATTGGACCGAAGGTCTTTTTCCGTGGCGAGGCAAATCGAGTTTTGTGGCTGGGTGGGGCTGCGCTATCTTTTTCCATCGCGAAGAAAAAAGCGAACAAGTTCTTTGTTTCCACTGATTTGCAAAGTAGATCGTTGGAAAAGTAGCGATTTCAGGTTATTTCGACACTACACATCAAAGTTGGGTTCTGTTGATGTAATTTGGTTTAGGTGAATGACAATTTAAAGGAACTCGTGCAATGGTTTGGTACAACATGAGTAATGATGATGATTATGGCAGCCAGCTTTGTTTCTTCTTTTAGAGTCCGTTACGATATCTATATTTGCTTTTAGTATTTCGTCTTTCATTTTCTTGATAAAAACTTTATCTAATGAGGCTTTTTTATTCGTAAATGATACTTAGTATCAACTCAATGGAATTGGAAAATATCGCTATTAGAAAAGAAATTTCCAAACAGGATTTTTGATAAAGTTGTGGGAACAGCTGTATCACTAACCACTATGTAATCTGGCCGGCAAGAGTTTTAATGTGTCATTCTTAACTCGAAATAACTACTTCTACTTGTTCTGTTTTCTTGTTTAGTTTTTTCTATAAAATAAATCTACCTTTGTTCTAGTTAAAATGCCAAGATGTTTTTTGAAGTATGATTGTGTTGTATGATATAGGGTTCTTTGAATAAGTCTCCAGATATTTAAATGTGGGAATTAATTCACATCCCCATCATGTAAATATTATAAAGCCAGAAGTGATGAATTTAGAGTCTGCCCACACAATTATAAAAGCATATATGGATAAAAGAGCACTTTTATATAAAATCACAATCATATTTCAAATATCATTTCGCACGTCATTTAATATCACAAACACCATCGCGTCATTTTTCCTTCAAAAAGATATTCGAAGACTTCTGAAATAAAGCTGATGCATTGTATCTAATGTGCATTTGGTACACTTTGTTGTATCCGTATCTGTATATAAGATGTCAAATTTTTTAAAATTATTTAAAAAAATTAACTGAAATTTGCATTTGTATATTTTTATGCCATATTAAGTTTTAATTCTAACTATGGTACAGCAAAAAAAACCCTGCTTTGGCGCCATGAGATTCTAACGGTATAAACCAAACTATATCGGTAAGGTAAGGTTTGAACTCTAAAATATCAACAATTACCAAAACGCAGGAGTGAATTTTTTTTTCCTTTTTTTTTGGGGGGGGGGGGTATTTGTTTGTTGTAATGGCGAATAAAAAGTACCAAGAAAGAAAATTCGCCAATTTGGCGATATCAATTGTCAAACTATATAGCATGTGATTCGCAAACTCAAAATTTTTCTTAATAAATAATAATGCAGTTGAGTATATTTTTATAATTTGGTGGCATTTTTTCTTGGCGTTTTTTGGCTCATCGTTAAAACCAAACTGTACCTTTCATTCATCCCCCTTTTCTTTTTCACTATCACGGTCCTGTTCGTATATATTAAATAAAATGTATTAATTCGGTCAACTTTACAACTAAATTTGAAACTAACAGCCACAACATTTATTAAATTTCTATGCAACATTTCATCTGTCAAATGTTTTTTATACAAACATAAAACCAATTTTAATATTTACCAAAAAGTTATCGCACAGATCTCTAAGAACAGTACTACAGTAAAACAAAATCTTTAAAAAAAAATCGTTAACAATAAACATTCAAACTTGCAAGGATTTGAATGTAGAACATTTGAATTGAAAGCAATATCCTCGAAAATGAAAGAAGGCACTGTTCAAAAACCTTTGTTAGCTCGATATTCCAATGCCCATTGTTCTCTCAACAGATGTTCCAAATTGCTTTCCCTTTTTTCCCTCCCCCTCCTTCCAGAAGTCGATTGTAATGGAAGAACAGATCAGAGGAAAAGTAAATAGTATTCATCAAAAAAACTAGTTCATGTTTCTAAATTGCATTCCTTATTATACACTACTTGTATTACACGTTATTCGACCGTTATTTTTATGTCCAAACGACTTTAGATTGGTTGTTAGAAGTGGTATCAATAATCGTCTGACGGATTTGAATAAAAAAGCTTACAAGCTTTACTTTTATCGTTTGTAAAAGAGTTATTTTTTAAACAAGTAATATAAAAAATAAGTCAATACCTAACTTAGGTAAAGAAAGAAAGGATTTATTTTGGTTACTTTTTAAAAATAATTACAATTCATATAAATAATCTATCAAAAAATTGTCTGACTTTCCGTGGAAAATAAATCAGTACACACTGCGCATGCGTGAATTTTCAACGCCAATTGGACAACGCAAATGCGTGAATTTTCTATGCCAGTTTATATATCGCAATGAAGATTATAAATTTTTAGTTTCCATTATTCTATTTTATTTTAATTCTTAAGTACTTCAAAATGAGTCCAAAAAATCTATGAATTAACAATGTTTAACTTTAATGCATCAAACACTTAGAAAACAAATAGAATCGTTTGAAATAACAGGTCAAAAACATATTCAGCCTAACCTCATTCACGTGTGGGAGGAGGGGGGGATAAACTGAAGTCTTACTCATTTAAAGGTGGGGAAAGGAATGTTTTTTGACGGGAAAGTTAGTTTTTAATTAATAAAAATGACGCAAATTAATGAATTAATATTTGAAAAACTGTATTAACATTTAAATTTTTGTTTTAATCGGTTTAGAAAAATGTGTCAAAAACAAAATTGCGATTTTTGGATACTATCAACGGCATGCCAAGAATTAATCGCCAAATAATTCGCCAAGGAGATACGATATTTAGCCATTATAAAAATACTATATTCAAACCAAAAATCAATCCAACAAAGTTTAAAATAATCCAAAGTCTTAAAAAAGAATTCCATAATGCATCTACGAGACATTTCCCCTGCGTTTTAGAACTTTCGAGAGATATAAATGCCAAGTTCTTTCCCGCCAAAAATATCATAGAAGGACAGAATCATGCCAAACCGCCAATTTTCTGCCACAAACCTAACATCAGGATTTCCAATCGGAAAACTTAAACTAAGAACCACTACAAAATGCCGCCATTTTGTAATCACTAAGTAACTAGTTCTAATATGAGTTTTATACTATTTATACTCATTCATTAAATTTTTTAACCCATTCACGAGTAGAAAGTTGAAGCTTCCATTTCTCAATTCGATTCCAAAAGGCGATGATATAAAGTTGAAATTTTAAAATCACATTACCATCCCATTCTAATTAGCTAGTACATTTATTACGTACTAGTTAAATGATTTATTGGATATTTTTATTTTATTTTCTAATTTAATGATTTTAAAATTTTAATTGGATCCCATATAACGCAAAATATTATTAAAATATTCGAAGTGTCATACTATACCAAGAAAAATTATTAAATCCTATACTTTTATAGACTTTTACTCATTTTATGCAAAACTTTCGTCGTATAGCGAAGAGAATCGAATATATATTTTTGATCACTTTCTATTATACGACTGGGTCTAAAAATGTGATATGCATTCATAATTTTGGCTTTAATATAGCACGCTGAATTCCATTTATTTATTTCATTACATTTATTTGTTACAGATGGATAAACAGCTTATTCCTCGTTAAAACATCAATATAGATCTATAATTTTGGCGACAAAATTTATATGCCAAATTTGATGCAGTTCCTTGTGTGTCCAGCTAAAACATTCAAACACAAGTGGGCCTTAAGAGATAGATTTGTAGAAAAAGTATTTACTTCAAAATGTGATAGACGCGCAAAACATTTAAATAAGGACTGTAAAATTTCAAATCTTATTCATATAACTGTTGCTCTTTTTTATATACTGTACAAAGTGTAGAAAGGGTATTGTAATTTTTAAAAATTCGAACTTAAGATTCTGACGAACCGTCACGATTTTAGGAAATTCGTCAAAACAGATATATAGAACGGTAAACACATTTTTGCCATTCCTTATGTCTGTTTATGACAAAAATAACTAAAAAATGTTTTGAGTTAGATAGATGAAATTTTATATTTGGAATAACGATTAAATTCGTAGATTTACACCAAACTTTAAGTGAAATCTATTGACGGGAATATGTCTGTCTGTCTGTTTGAGCATGAACTCGATAATTAAACAAAGGATTGAGCTAGGTAGGTGAAATTTGGTATAGTACTTTGTGATTGTAATTGTAACTCCATGTCCAAATTTGGTGTCAATTAGCCGAAAAAAATTTAACCAAAATATAAATCTGGGATGATTTACTAAAAATGAGATCCAATTAAAAAATTTAAATTTTTTAACTATCATTCACCAATGGAATCCAAGGATTTCACCAAGATCCATAATTTCATGTAGAGGAAGGGGGCGTAAACCTTTAGTGGAGGGTATGCGACAAAGTTTCGGGGAAACCACTACTACTGATTAAATTACGTTCTCAGACACAGAAACATGATTCCAAACTTAAAGTGTCTAAAATCTTTGATATTTATCAAAACTCTGATAACGAATTTTTCGATATTCACAAAAAAAAAAAAAAAAAGGTTTAAAATATCTTTATTCCAATTGTTTAAACAAGTAATCATCCAAATGCACAATCAGCACTGAAATAAATGTATAATTTCTTATAAATGAATGCAATAGTTCTAAAATGTTAAATGAAGAATAATATTGAAGAACAATAAAGAAAAAAGAAAATTTAGAACAATAAAGAAGAAAATCTGATAGCGAATTTTTCGATGTTTACAAAAAAAAAAAAGGTTTAAAATATCTTTATTTTATTTTTTAAGCAAATAATCATCCAAATGTATATTCTGAAATAAATGTATAATTTCTTATAAATGAATGCAATAGCTCTAAAATATTTAATGAGGTATTGAAGAATAATAAAGGAAGAAGAACATTAGAATAATAAAGAAGAAAATCTGATAGCGAATTTTTCGATGCTCACAAAAAAAGTTTTAAAATATCTTTATTCTAATTTTTTAAGCAAATAATCATCCAAATGTATATTCTGAAATAAATGCATAATTTCTTATAAATGAATACAATAGTTATAAAATGTTTAATGAGGTATTGAAGAATAATAAAGAAAGAAGAAAATTTAGAACAATAAAGAAGAAAATCTGATAGCGAATTTTTCGATGCTCACAAAAAAGGTTTAAAATATCTTTATTCTAATTTTTTAAGCAAATAATCATCCAAATGTATATTCTGAAATAAATGTATAATTTCTTATAAATGAACGCAATAGTTCTAAAATCTTAAATGAGATAATGAAGAATAATAAAGAAAGAAGAAAATTAAGAACAATAAAGAAGAAAATCTGATAGCGAATTTTTCGATGTTTACAAAAAAAAAAAAAAAAAAGGTTTAAAATATCTTTATTCTATTTTTTAAGCAAAAATCATCCAAATGTATATTCTGAAATAAAGGTATAATTTCTTATGAATGAACCTAATAGTTCTAAAATGTTAAATGAGGTATTGAAGAATAATAAAGATAGAAGAAAATTAAGAACAATAAAGAAGGAAATCAACAAAAACCAATAAACTGGAAGCGAAACCACAACCGCGTCTTTCCACAAATTCTGAACTGACGAATACTTGTATGACTGAATCGACAACCCATCAAACACCTGTTGTTCATGCTGAAAATGTTTCGGTCCAATAGAATGATGCATTCGGGTTTCACATCGTCGGTTTAAACTAATTTATACGTGCTCAGAATGGAAATCGAAGCCAGACGGAGTGCTTTCTCCTTGAAATTCTAGTCAATTTTCACAACAAGGCGCACTTTCTGCTCACCTTCGTTGCATGGGAAGAAGCTCATGGACGCATCTTGGATCACTCCTTATTCCCATCGCATTTTATCCAAACGGTGACACATATCTACAGTTTGGTTATGAAGATCATATACTACATTTCACGTATCTGGCTCTTTCATTCTTTTAACTATCGTGCTCTCAAATGGATCGCAAAATAGGTCTTGATTGTAGAGGTCAAATATCGAGGTCTTTTATTTCTTTACTTTCTCCTTTACGTAGTACAGAAAAAGTAATCATCAAAAAAATTTGAATTCGAGATTTTGTCGATATTCCACGTAATAGATCACCCGGCGTTCAAAAAACAACTTTTTGGAAAATGTCCGTCTATCTATAGCACGGATAATTCAAAAATTCTCCGAGCAGGACTGATATATAAAATCTTAATACCACACATGCAAGTTTAGTTTAGTTATATTAGCGTCCCATTGTAAAGCAGCTCTAGGGCTATTTGGGTACGGATCTGGTAATTTTGCTTTGGAAAATATCCATCTGTCTATGGCACGGATAATTCAAAAATTCTCCGAGCTGGAATGATATATAAAATCTTAATACCACACTTGCAAGTTTAGTTTAGTTATATTAGCGTCCCATTGTAAAGCAGCTCTAGGGCTATTTGGGTACGGATCTGGTAATTTTGTTTTGGAAAATGTCCGTCTGTCTATGGCACGGATAATTCAAAAATTCTCTGAGCAGGACTGATATGCAAAGTCTTTGCACCATAATTGCAAGTTTAGTTTAGTTATATTAACATCCCATTGTAAAGCAACACTAGGAATATTTTGAGACGGAACTCGTAATTTTGAACCACAGTCAGATAACAAGGGTCTGATATTCCTCCCTCCACATAACACCACACCAGCGAGAGGACATTTGGCTCAGACACAGAACTTATTCAACAGAGATAAAAATTTTGGGCTTAGGATTATTTGTTTTGTTGTTGGACGTTAGATATGTATTAATTGATTGATTTGATTGTTCGGATTAGATTAGAGTTTAACAGTTTGAAATTAGGCTTAGCTAAGATCGAAACTTTAAATTTTCATCCGCTAATCAAATCAATAACGGTAAATTTATATTTTTAAATTTTATCAAACAATTAGTAATTTTAAATAAAAAATATTCTATATTAATACATTAAGAACCAGAAAATGCATTATTACGGAAGAGCAAATTGATCACCAAAGGCGATCAATGTGGTATTTGATCAAAGGTATTATATATTTAATACAGGTTTATTTATATATAATTTAGTAAATTATTTTAAAAACTAAATTTTCATTAATTATAATACATTTTTATTACATCTGCAGTATAATATTTTCATTTATATGATCATGTTAAGCATGATGAACATTAAGTATTTCTCCGGAATGTAAATTGTTGTTGGAAATTGTTTCTTGTAAATGAAAACTAATCATTTCTCCGAAGTTTTTAATGTCTTGTAAATCAAAAAATGAGTCTCTTAGTAATGTATATTTCATTATGCTATTCTGCTTTTTGAAAGATGAAATTTTTTAAATTCATTCCATATTAATAGAAAAAAAAAGACAATAGCAAATAAAGATGGCCGCCAAAGACGGCTAGTAACTACATAAAATAAGAGCCGTGTTCACTACAACGAAAACTGCTTCTCTTAGTAATGTCATTTCACTTTGCTATTCTGCTCTTTGCAAGATGATTTTTTTTAAAAAATTATTTCCATATTAATAGCCAAAAAAAGACAACAGTAAATAAATCTGGTCGCCAAAAACGGCTAGTAATTAGATAAAATGTGAGCCGTGTTTGCTACATCAAAAACTGAGTCTCTTGGTAATATCATTTCATTTTATTGTTCTGCTGTTTGCAAAATGAAATTTTAAAAAAATCATTCCATATTAATAGATAAAAAAGACAACAGCAAATAAAGCTGGTCGCCAAAGACAGCTAGTAACTACATAAAATAAGAGCCGTGTTTACTAAATCGAAAACTGAGCCTCTTAATAATGTTATTTCATTTTGCTATTCTGCTCTTTGCAAGATGATTTTTTTAAACAAAATTCTTTCTATATTAATAGCCAAAAAAAGACAACAGCAAATAAAGCTGATCGCCAAAGACGGCTAGTAACTCCATAAAATAAGAGCCACGTTTGCTAAATTAATATTACAACGCGTGCATCCGCCTTTACAAAAATGTAACAAGCTATCCGAAATAATGAGAAAACACGGCTAAAAATTACTCATGGAAAGTATCGTTAACATTCTTCGAACTCGTTCCAGCAGGTCGAGCGGGGACTCTCGGTCCGCGGTCACGTGATCCGAAACTGACCTTTCCGCTGGCGAAAGTCTCTCTTCCGTAAACACAGAGTCCAAACAAGGCGCTAATTTTGTTTGACCCTCATATCAAAGGAGTGGATTCTTCGGGCCCAGCAGCGACCTTTCGCAGCGCAATTAGCACAGCGGAATCGAGAAAATGAACGGGAAACTGATGTCCTCCGAGGACCCAAACATTGCAGCAAACTGGCTCGAAGACGGGGAAGGGGAGGTCACTCAAGTCTGTAAATGATGTTGCAACGAATTGCTTACGATTGACCCTCATCATTTGGGGGGAAGAAAACAGGGATAATAGTTTTCCTAAAAATTTTTCGCATATCTATATTAATAAAAATGCAACTCGAAATGCGTCGCTAAGCGCAAAACTGGAGAACGGCTTGACCGATTCGGCTAATTTTTTAATAATATTTTCGTTAAGACACGAGGATGGTTCTTACGGAGAGAAAAAATGAAAAAACTGCGTGGAAAATAGTTAAACCGACATTTTTCTTACTTTCCCGCCAAAAATCTTCATTTCTTTCCCCCACACCAACTGAGTTAGACAGCAGGAAGTAATAAATTATGATTTGTTTAGAAAGAAATATGCGAAGTCAGTTGGTTTTCATTCATAGATAACGGGATGTTTAAAAAAGAAAGAAAATAGTTGCTTTTATTGTTAGTCAGTATGAATATTTAATCTATGGCTGCTCAAAATAAAGTCTGGGTAGGGAAGAAAAAAGTAATAACAAAGGGGAAAAAAGGGTTTATAGAAAGAAAAGTAGTGAAGAAAAAAAGGATAGAAAAGAAAAGAAGGGTGTGTGTGTCACCATTATTTTCCAATTTGTTTTTAAGCTTTTGCATCTCTTGAAAACCAATTGTGTTTTTATTTGTTTAGTGTGTTTACATTTATGAAAATTTGAATCTCATTATTCTATAAAAACAGAATTTTAGAATAATGAGACCACCATTAATTAAAATATCAATTCCGGGACAATCATTGCTCGGATAGAAAGATGAGTATTACAGTGATCAAAACATCGGAAGAAAAAAATAATAAATAATACTATAAATGAATTATATGATTATCAAAATTTGTTTGGTTTAAAAATATTTTGGTGAAAAACCTGTTATAAGACATAGATACATAAAATATCAGCGAGCAAACTTTAGCGAACATTAATACTGGCGAACCGACTGGGCGTCAAAGGCGGCTAGTTGTAAATATAAATTATGTGTATCAAATTTTATCTGACTTGGTCTTTTCATTTTGAAGTTGAGTTAAATTTTATTTGAACAAATAGACATACAGACTTCTAAAACTAATTTACTCAAAATTTGATTGGAA
Source organism: Argiope argentata (assembly GCA_026289955.1). Taxonomy (NCBI): domain Eukaryota; kingdom Metazoa; phylum Arthropoda; class Arachnida; order Araneae; family Araneidae; genus Argiope; species Argiope argentata. The sequence continues at coordinate 668,232 of JAOUZG010013930.1, read as the reverse complement.
TTCGGTGTAAAGATCGTATACTAAATTTCATCCGTGAAACGTCTCAAAGTTTGGGTTTTTTTTTAGTTATTTTTGTCGCAGACAGACATATAAAAAGAACTTTTTCCAAAAATGTGTTTTTTGAACTTTGTGAAGTGTAAAAAGGGGTAAATACGTCAAAATTTCGAATACGAATTTTTTGACAATTACAATACTTTATACTAAGTACATGAGTACAAAACTAAGTATATACAAAAAAAATTTACTTTCACCAGCGATAATTCACTGAAATATTATTACTGAAATTTTTTTTTTGCATCACTTTAAATCATAAACAAAAATTTTTGTTTACATTTTTAATGAATCGAAATTCAATTGAAAATTTCAAAAAACAAATCACTCCGAAAAATATATTGGCACTCTCCCATTATGTATGAGAGTGTGTAAATAAGAAAAATGATCTAATCCGTAGAGCGCTAACACAGACAGAATCCATTCTGCTTTATTATTAGTAAAAATATGTTTTAAAATGTTTCTCACAGACAAAAATTACCAACAATATAATAAAAACTAACGAAGAGAAACGAAAAAGCACATATAAAAATTCCAAGCACATGTGTATAACAAAAACACATTCTGAAAGAAACTGGACATTCAGGTCCTTATCTCTTTTGAAACTCATGTTACGGGGAAATGTAGCATGGAATATTTCAACTGTAATAAGTCTCATGACTTATTACAGTTGAAATATTAGATACCAAGTCTCATGACTTGGTATCTAATCGGAAGATACATCTTCATCTTTCTATTCTCAGAAATACTGCATCCATATACATATGTAGTCCGTCTATCTGTATATACGTCTTATAAAACAAATAAGTAATTCTTTTTTTATTTGGATGAAATTTGGCCAATGTGCATTTCAAAAAACAGAGAAGTCTCAGAAACGTATTCCAAGTTCTCAGTTAATTTTAAAAGTATCAGTTAATTTAAAAAAATCAGTAATTTAAAAAAGTATCAGTTAATTAAAAAATCAGTAATTTAAAAAAGTATCAGTTAAAAATATATCAGTTAATTAAAAATATCAGTAATTTAAAATGTATCAGTTAATTTTTGAGAATATCAGGTAATTAAAAAGAATCAGTCAATTTTTAAAAAGTATCAGTAATTAAAAATGAATCCGTTAATTTTAAAAATTGGTTTTGGCGTTTTTGCAGCAATTTCGCCAAAAAAAATCTTACAACATTTTTTTAAATACTATTTTAAAATTCGAACAATTACTTTCTTTAACGACATTAATTTTGTTTCTGCATAATATGATATTAAATTTTAATAATTTGTTTAGTTTAATTTTCTATGCAATCTTCAGCAATACTTTTATTGCTGTAATAAAATTCAAATAAATTTTATTGTTTACATCAAACAATCACTCGCGTGCTTTTTCCAGTGTTGAAATCAAAACTTTAAAAGAAAAAAATCTTTATTTGGGCATTAACCCTGAAGTAGAATTTTCCCTTCCGTTTTTGTTTCGCAGTTTTTGAATTGCACGCGAAGTAATTTCTGGTTGACTAATTCCATCGAATTCATATTTTTCATTTCAGTCTTATCAAATAACAAGGTAAAATTTTGAAAAAAATGCATTCCATATAAATCTTTAACTTAACAGCCTCTCCACCAAAAATAAAAGCCAATATTTCTGGCGATAATCGAAGATAAATTCAAAATATTTTTTCAAATAAATTTCTATGCTTTCCTTTTCCTATAGCATTATAAATAATACAAGCAAAAAAGTAAATTTTAGAGTATCCACCTAAGCATTCAACAGAACTATAATTAGAACTGGAAGATAAAGAAGTTGCAATTACATAATAAAAATTATTCTCCATATCATCTAATAACTAAATACAAAATGATATAAACGACGTTACATTTATACTTTTCGGAGCCATCAATACGTATTTAAAAATTCAATAATAAATTTGTTGTTGTTGTTACTAATGGTACTTGTCATGGGCAAGTGCACTGACGGCCGTCAGTGATTTTAAGCCGTATGAGCGTCTCTTGTTTTGTAGTAACGCCAACTAAGGCCAAGAGTACGACTTAGCTACACACTTATCGTAGTCGCTTGCACAGCCCATTTTTGAAGGGGGGGGGACACATTTATGCACCTCACAGAAGAACAACCATGCCCTAACCGAAACTCGAACCCGCGACGCCCAGATCTCGGGGAAGACGAGCTACCTCTGTGCCAGGATGCCGGCAATAATAAATTTAAATTCATAACTTAAAAATCAAAATGACACGTTTTCGTTTACATTCTTTGAATGAGAAATGACTGGATTGAAACTTCTAAATATATAACATGTTTTATTAGAAGAAAAATGTCCCAATTTAACAGAGCGTTCACATAAATATGAAAAAGACATATGAAAAGACAGACAGACATAATTCCGAAATAAATTTATCCAAATACAGATCTATTCTTGAAATCAAATCGTTTGCAAATCACTTTTATTCGAAATATTAAAAAATGTGATAATCATATGAGAAAATAAAAAATAAAATTTAACCTTTCTTTTAAAGGAAGTTTAAAATAATAGGTTATTCTTACATCTTTTAAAAATTAATAAAGTATATATATATATATATATATATATATATATATATATATATATATAT
>JAOUZG010013930.1:643363-657722 GCA_026289955.1 Argiope argentata | reverse complement strand
AGGAGTACGGCAACGAAAACTGTGACACGAGAATTTTATATATTAGATATATTCTTGTTTATAATAAGTAAAGAATGTTTTTAAACATATTTTACAACAATATATTTTATTGTTTAAGTGAGATTCGAATCGTTTTCATTGTTGCTTCTAATATTTCATGCAGGTGTTTTTCTTCATTGTTGAACAAAAACAACTGCGGAACAATCGGATTATTTTCCCAAGCTTTGAAGGTTTTGACACAAGGTATGTTTTTATTCAAGTTTTTGGAACTTCATTGTACTTATAATTAAAACTCAACTTTTGAATCAAGCAATGGCGAATTTTTTCAAAGTATGTCTATTTTCAAATACTGATTTTTCTTTTCTGTTATATAATCGGATGTATAAAGATATAAGGGGAAAATATAAAGGAATTAACAGAAAAGCGTAAGGTTTTGACAAGAGTATAAATTATGTTCTTATCAAAATTTGAAATATATAAATATTTTTTGGAAGAAGTCATTAAGACTAAGTTATACAAATAGTTAATGTTTTTATGAACCATTGAACTCAGCAAATCCACTGGTTCCAAATGCGGTTGATTTATTGTTAACAAATAATAAAAATAATATAAATGAAAAATGCTTTCACACTAATACATTGAATGATACTGTGATACATTTTTAAGAGTTATAATTTCGGATAAGTATGATAATTCTAGCTTCCACCTATTATTTAAATAGAATAGAATCTTCAAACGGACTTAAGCCTGCTTCATCAGCGATCTAGGATGTTGCTTTTTATAAATTGTTACATGGACAGATATAATGGTTTTATCAAATATTTAAAATGAATTTAAATTCTCAATGCAAAGAAAGCATAGCAAATATCGTCTAGTCTTATCAGTTTAGTCATTTGCATTTTTTTACGTATTGTACACACAGACAGACAAATAGACATAATTTTAAGAAATACTTTTATCCTATATTTTTTCCCCTATACTTTAAAAAATACTTTTAAACGTATCGTCCACTTCATCAGCGAGATTGTATATGACGATTGCTAGTAGAAAAATAAAAAATCACAGCACTCATGAATTATCGTGTTTACAAGCACGCGAAAATAAAGATCGATAAACGATCAATTCTTCAACAGATTTTATTCAAAGTTAGAAATAGAAAAAAATCTGCATTTTAATTGCTAAATCTGAATACCAAATTTTATTTATTCGACAATTTAACGTTTAGTAGTTATCGAGTTCACATACAGATTTCCCCTGAACGGGTATCGTTTAAAATTCGATAGAAATCAACAATTTTGGTTTAAAGTCATCAGTATATCAAATTTCATCAAAATGAATTACAGGAATGAAATCTGACAGACTAACAGAGAGAGAAACAAGCAGGTATAAGGCCAAAAATGTGTTTTTCGAATTCGAGGAAATCTGAAAGAAGAACAATTGTCAAAATCGCGAGTTCGAATTTTTTTGATGATTACGATAATTTATACTTCGTATTCAAAAAAGAGAAACGGCAACTGATAGTTCAATTAATATTTTTACGAATTCGATGCGTGACCTGACCTGTTCTTTGAAGTTTGTGATATTCTCAGAAAACGGCGGATCAACGAAAGACGGTTAAAATTACAGTAATTAGATTTTGGGTAATAGAGTAAAAGCCAATAGCCCGCACAACACTGAAATATTGGTACTTTTCCGTTAACCGGGCGGCAGGAAAAAATCGTCAAATATTGCAGAATTTCGACAAATTTTTTAGTGATTTTAAAACACAAAAATCGCCAAATAATGTACAATTTCGCCAAATTTTTATGGCAATTTTAAAACAAAAAATTGCCAAATAATGTAGAATTTCGCCAAATTTTTTACGATGATTTTAAAACATAAAATCCCCCTCAAAAATGCAGAATTTCACCAAATTTTTTACAGTGTTTTTAAAACAAAAAAAATCGCCAAATAATGTACAATTTCGCCAAATTTTTATGGTAATTTTAAAACAAAAAATCGCCAAATAATGTAGAATTCAGCTACATTTCTTTGGCGATCTTTCGCTGCCACCCGGCTAACGGAAAGGTACCGAAATATTTGTATCTTTGAATTTAAAAGATAAAAAAATAAGCATTGGAAGAAGTGAATTTATTATATAATTAGGCAAAAAGTCCTCAAAGACCTTTCATTAATGAATATACATCGAGAAATTAGCATGGTTTTAACAAGAGTTTTTTTATAAATGGCCTGTTATGCCGATGGAGCACGTTTTATGGAACATGTGGAGCATTAAAAAAAATCTGAATTACTTACAATCCAAAAAAAAAAAAAAGTTCGACTTGAGTCTTTTGTAAGACTAGAAAAAACAATAAAAGTGGCAATCAATCGCAAAAGAAACGACAACATGCAACAAAGGAACTGAGAATCAACACACACAAAAAATATTTATAGTTCCCTAAAAGCCCTTTATCAAAGAAATCGCAAAATATCTAAATAAAGCATTTAGAAGACATATACGCCATTTTTTTGTTTTGTTCTCATACGTCACAACATTCCTATGGGAAATAAAAAAAATATTTATATCTGGCATGAATAAAGCAGCGCTACGTTTTGGCAAAGATTTTCCAAGCTGTATACAAAAAGAAGCTTTTCCATTATAGCGTTTTTCTCGCAAAATCTGCATGATTATGCGACTAGCTTTGATTGTAAACAATATTCTAGAATGATATAGTGAATTCAAGATATAAAGTAAATGTATAATTATCGAACTTATTTTCCATTAACGAACTACTGAACCTGAATTTCCATTTGTTGAGTCATTATTATTTTTTAAAAAATTTAAAACCCAAGCTATGTAGTAAGTTTGGAAAAAAAGAATATGTATAAATATATACATAGGCAGTTAGAATTTAATTTCTTTTGCAATGAAACTTTAAATTTACTCTGCATAAGAATTCCTTTTTGAAAGCCATTTTTTACAACCATTACTATCCGATAAATTTAAATGTAATGGGCTATTTTTTTATTTTATATTTGCAAATAATTTGCTTTGCGTTTTAATAAATTGTATTTAGTCGATATAAAAAAATCGTTTGCCAGAAAATATTTGAAACAGGTACTAAATTTTCTTAAGATGTAAGACAAACACGTAAAACTCAGAATATTTCACGACCAAATTTAGTAAATTTATTAACTTATCGGAATTAAGCATCTGCAAAAGTTCTATAATTACGCCCAATTATCATAAAAAAAATTATTCTAGATTATTTCTTAAGAATTGCAAAAATCGACGATCTGAAGTAGATTAAAATTTCTTTTATGGTATTAGACTAAAAAGATACTTCTTCCAGAGATATGATAATTTTTTATTATTATCTGAAAATAAAATAAAAAAATCGTAAATTCTAAAACAAATTTTGTATTTGATATATAAAAAATAGAGCTATGGATGCAGTGGTTTCGGAAAATCGGAAACAGTAATACTTTTATAACCGCAAATAAGTAACTTATTTGATTTTTGTCGCAATTTCTCTAAAAATAATATTTGATGCATTTATATTATATATCTACTTACTCAACTGCAATATATTTATTTTTGGAATTTCAATTCAAAAAACTTGAAAACTACATTTGTTTTCAGCGCATTTGGATTAACTAATTTGTATGAACAATATCTAAACGCATTTTCTGAGTAATGAATATTTTTCACTGTGATTGATTCACGGAAAATATATTTCAAAATCAATTCAGTCAAGTTTCATGAAATTTGGGATGCATGCATCCAAAACTTCTGTGGGTGGGATAGATTTTAAGGTAGTTTCATTAACATTAAGGAACATTAGGATTTAACCCCTTAACTGGTTTATTTTCCTTACTATCTAATAAGATGACACCTTCTCTATTTTGGGAATATTTTCTTATTTTGATTCAAATGGAAATCCATCGAATACTTGTCTGATCTACGTATTCGAAGTCATTTTACTATTGAATTATAATTGTTATGAATGATTTATTTTTTGTTTACAACTATCAAAATTCGATAAATAGATGCACGTACGGCGTAAGGCCAAACCGGTTAAGGGGTTAAGTTCAAAACAAAGAAAAATTTTGACAAAAGAAAATCATTATCGGCAATTTCAAATGCATATAAAATTTTTATTTATTAAAATCATTCTTATCCTTTGTTATGTTACATTTTATGTAGTTTGGGCTACATAAAGGTGAAAAAAATTAAATATTTCCGTTATATTTTAACTGATTTAGTTTTTCCTAGAATTGAAAATTTTGTTAAATTTTTATTAACTAAGCAGTTTTTTTTTTCTCTCTCCAAAAACTAAAAGTGATGAATGTTTTTCTTCTAATAGAGACTTGTCAATTAGGTTTTAGCTTTTTGGTACAATAAAAAATATTCATGTATCATTTTCTTAAAAAATTCATATCCAATCCTAATCGGATACCTCAAATTGTGTACACATAACAGTTATTAAACTAAAACTTTCAGAAACTTTTTTTTGCCTTGATACTATTTCATTTATCAACTCACAGAAACATCTGCATAATGAAAATAATGGCACCGTTACCTAGCATGCGAATCAAACAAGGAAGAAGATCTTTATTATTTCCATTTTATTATCATTATTTTTTCCCCTCCCTCTCGTTCTGTTTAGAGTGTGTATGCATTACGAAAGTAAACAAACCGGAGTGAAAGTGTTTGATTTCTTCAGGTGCACGATTCCAGGTTAACGGATCGGCCATAAACAATATGACCGCTCGAGTCATCTCCCTCGTAGAGATAGATGTTATCGAAGTGATACATTCGCTCTCCCATCCATCTATTGTACGTGTCTTTCTAAAGGACAGAACTGTGGATATCAACCTTATAGAATCCAAGATCTTTTGGGGATCAGCTGTGTATCTAGAACACCAACCTAGATCTGTGCTTGATTGTTGTTTTTCTTGTTATCGGAATTATGACCGAATTCATGTATTGGGGATTCTTGTATTTAATAATTAATTAGGACCGAATCTATGTACTGGGGATTCTTGCCTTTAGTTAGTAATTATGATCAATTTATGTATCGAGGATTCTTGTATTTAATAACTAATTATGATCAATTCATGTATTGGGGGATTCTTGTATTTAATAATTAGGATCGAATCTATGTACTGGGGATTCTTGTATTTAATAACTAATTACGGTCAATTCATGTATCGGGGGATTCTTGTATTTAATAACTAATTATGATCGAATCTATGTATTGGGGATTCTTGTATTTAATATTCGATTCAGAGAAGTATTCATCTGAGCGAAAAATCCATACGTTATATTCATCTACAGTAGAACAACGATTATAAAAATTGCTTCCCATAAAAATCGTCATTTTTTGGAATGACAAAAGTCTAAAAAAAATTATTTTTTGAACTTTGTAGATTTATTTTTGGATACATAATAGAATGATAAGAAATATTTTAAACTGAACTAGACAGAAATTTTTTTAACAGTTTTTAAAATATGTTTTTTGAATATCTAAATAGTACACTAAGGGGAAAAAAACTTTTAACAACTTTTAATATGACTCATTTTCCAGAATAATGCAAGTTCACTTCAAAAATTCAAAAAGTACAAAATTTAAGTAATGAAGTCTACTTAAAAGAACAAATAGCGCCATTTTAATAACTTTATATATATATACAATAATCTTTTTTAAAAACTTTCCATAGTTCACTTTAGCATATCTTATTAACATCATTACATGGGTATAAAAATAAAAATATTTAGAATTTGCCTAGAATTTCCTATGCTTTCACATGTCTATCACTGGTGACATGTGGTAAGTAAATTACTTTTAAATGTCGTCGGTAAATTACTTAACCGAACATTCCCAATCAATAACATAAAATAAGTATTCAAAATTAGGTTTCCCATTCTATTGTTTCTCTCTTCTTTACCGACTTCTAACATTTCAGTTCATAGAAATTATAGTATAAACGACAAAAATCTGGCATAGAATAAACTGCAGAAACTAACTTCCAAAGCCGTTAAATAAAAAAATCAACATTCTTTACAAATGAAGTAACACTAAATTTAAGCATTGTTAAAAATGACGAAAATAATTACACGCCCTTTTTGAAATATATTATAGAAAATTTTTAAATGGCATTAACATTAAAACATCTTTCAGTTGGAAAAGAAAAAAAAAAAAAAAAGAAAAAAGAAAGAACGAGAAAACCAACGTCTCGCCATGTTTCACGCATAACCTCCTCTTCCTCCTCCACGCTTTCTACCTAAACGGTCGAAAGTCTGAACACCTGAATATATTAACTTAAAATGGTTTGAGAAGACTCAGATGGTTTTGAAACAGCATAAAGTAAATCAGAAAAAGGGCAGATGTTTGCGATACGAGAGATTCGCTCCAAAACAAAAAATAAAAAATGTCTACCGCAATGACAGACACGAACAAAAATAATCTATGCTCTTTCGTGAACAAAATCATCTCTTTCATAAACACAATTCAAAGATTCTTCTCTTTCTTTTGACTTCCTGATCTTATATTTCAAAGATCTTAAAGAGGGTTCAAACGGTTATTTTATATTGTTCAATTCGTTGCATAAATTGGTGCTTTTTTCTGATATTGCGATTAAATTAATAATTTTAAAGAATTGAAACTCCTTAAAATTTAGTTTAAATATTCAATATGATTTAGCAATAAAATTAAAATATATTTCAAGTGTTATATTTCCCATTTTGTATATATATTTTTTATCGGCAGTATCAAAGTTTTTGATTGTAAACTAAGTATATTTTATTTCATTGTTAATAATGTTGGCATCAAGTTTAATGGCACGAATTTTATTAGAATGAAACAAAATAAAATAAAGCAATTGACGTCAAAAATCCAGATTCGTTTTAAGTTCACCATTTATTTAATATGGAGGGGGGGAGTCAGGTGTATATTTTTTTTAATTAATAAAAATTTCAATAAAGGAAACTCAAAACCCAAACTTAGTTTTTACAAGATCTTAAATTCATGAAAAGTCTTGAGTTAAAGTGGAATGTTTAGGGGGAAAATTTAATCTTAAAAATAACTTCAAAATAGATATGTAAAACATCAATCAATGACAGAAAGTTCGTGAATAATTTTTAGCATTGATTTTTTTGTCATTTTTTTTTAAACTTTAAATTTAAAAGCTCGGTAATTTTAAATATCTTATTGGATACAAATGTTTGCTTTAGAACCTTTTTTTGTATTATATATTATTAAATAAGAATGAATAATTGAAATCAGATTTTAGAAGCAGTGAGAAAAAACCATCAGCAACATTGATAAAAAAAAGTGTGAAAAATAACTTTGAAAGTCATCTAAATACACCAAATAGAAATGAAGAAATATATCTAGCTTTCGAATATTCATATTCGTGCTATAGGTATGTCAAGAAGTTAGAATGCTATACATAAAACAAAGGCCCAATTAAATAAGCGAATACATTTTTATATCGGTCGTTAATCCCAAATATAAACGAATTTAATACTATAAGTGTTCACTTTCATAGTATGAATATTACACAAAATAAAAAAAAATGATGTAAAACGAATCATTTTCTGAAAACTGCCGAATTTGGTAAAACTCTGATTTAATAAACAAATGAAACCGAGTTTTTTTTATTATTCTTTTAATAATTTTTTCCCATTAATATGCAATTATAAGGAGGAATGTTTCTTTTTTAGTCCTAACAGCAAATATTTCACATTTATATCACACAGAACATTTCCGAATACAATATTTCATCGCAAATGCTGTTTATAACATAATTTACTGTTTAATGGTATATTTTACGGACACTATTTGCTACAATTAAAAGTATTTGAAAACTTAAAAGATATTTAGATATTTAGATTCGCAATTGTGAAATCGAACCATTTTTTTCAATCATTAATTTTTATTCTAGTTAGAATCATTTAATTCTAACAAGAATTAGAACCATGTAATTCTAACAAGAATGCTCTCATTAGAATTGAAGAAATAAATTCATTGTCTATTGTAGTTCTTAAATTATAAATTCAGTTAAAAATTACATGTAAAATATCTTTTGCAGACTTTTATTATTATTTTGGCACTTCAAAGAATTAAAAAAAAAAGAACATTGACTTAGAAAACGATTAGGAATTAGGAAGTAATAAATACTAAATAAAGTTATAAAATATCTTTTGCAGATTTTTAATTCTTTTTTATTTAATTAATTTCTTTATTCGCACTTCAATTTTTTTAAAAAAAATACATTGACTTAGGAAATGATAAGGAATTAAGAAGTAACAAATACTAAATAAAAGGTACTTACATCTTTGTTCCTTGTTGCAAGTATAGATCCCCGGCCTATTTTCACATTTTCGCCTTCAAAGATCACACCACAGGGTAGTGGGACACTATAATCCACATAATCCTCGTCTTCATCATCCGTAGTAGCCCCGTTAGAAACTTCCTTCCCATCGACGACAGGGCGTTTTTTGGGATGAAGAGACTTGCATCCAAATGGGGTGGGCATAACAGCCACATGGGGCACGACATTCTTGCCACGAAAATCAAACACTATGGACGTCGTTTGTTGGGGTGTTTTTTGTTTTTTCACAGGCCTGAAGTCTCGTTTCACCTCTTTGTCTTGAATTGTCTCTTGTTTAGAATTTTGCGATTTATCTTTATTCAAATTGGATAAATGTCCATTTTCGGGTTTAATAGGAGTATTCACCACTGGTGCTTTCGGAAGTTTGTTGTTGGTATTTCTAAGATCACTGTGACCAGTCCTTTCACTGATTTTGAGATTCTCTTTTACTAAGGGTTTGATATCTTCTTTCCTTTTGGGTTCGGTGGGGGTGTGGATAGGTTTTTCTTCTTGGGGTGCTATCTCTACTTTTTCATAATTATTTTCTACTGTTGGAAGAATGTCACCATTCATTTTGTTTTCAGGTTGAAGTTCTGGGACATCTTTCTTTTCATCGTCAACTGGAAATTTGATTTCTTCTTTTCCAATTTCGGGTGATGTGGGTTCCACTTTAGCTTTATTTTGCTCAGGATCTTTTGCCACTTCTCTCGGTGGAACTGCTGGCGGAATTTTAGGTTCGACTTCAAGAGGCTTCTTTAATCCATTGGTGAGCTTCGGTTTTAGTTTGGGGGGAATAATTTTGTCGTTTACTTTCTGCTCCTCGGGTTTATTAAGTACGGGCTTGGGGGATTTCAAAGATGGACGATTCGATGGAACTTTCGGTTTAAGGTTTCCATTCACAATCATATTGTTGACAATAGGCTTGTTAAATTGTTTCACTACTTCATCATTTGTTTTGATTTTCAAAATCTCATTGTGACATCCGTTTCCATTGATAATAACATCTGTTTTGTTAGAGAAATGCACCTCTTTCTTGTTCATGAGTCGATTAATAGAATTTAAGTTCTTTTCCACGTCTTTGCCGTTTTTCAAGGCGCTGTTGTTGTTTACCTTCACTGGACTTGCTTTTACGATGTGGCATCCATTGTACAATGGTCTGGAAGGTTCTCCGTTCACTACTGGTTTTTTGACGTTTCCATTCATGGCAGGTGCAGACTCGGGGGTTGATTGAGCTTTCACTGGGGGTGACTGTTTGGCACTGCATTTACTTTTCGTGGTTACTCCATTCACTTTGGCACTCGTGTTGGTTGCTACCCCATTGATTTTAGAAGCCGCACAAGATTTTGCACTGGCTCTCAACACAGGGGGTCTTCTACAATGAGATCCTCTTCTGGACTCGGCTGGTTCAAACATACGCTTGTAAGTCTTGACAGTATCTGGTTTGGGAAGCTCTTCATCGCATAAACGGCTCAAAGCACATTCTCTGTTCTTAACAATTCTCGGAATTTTCTTACTTTCTCCGTTGGTTTCCAGATGCAGATCCTTCATTGAAGGTGAATCTGGTCTCATTTCGGCAAGGAGCGAGTCCATGCTCTTCGCCTTCTTCAAATTACCCCAGGGGGTACTGGTCTGGACACAATTGCCATTGACTATTCCAAGTTTCTTCTCCAAAGATTTGCAAGGTCTATCCTGATCCAATAAATTTTCCATGCTGCAAGATCGCCGCATGCTGTTTATGCCACGATTCTGCTTGAGGCTGATGCTGAGGAATCGGGTTCGCAATTTGTTGACAATTCCCGGACCATATTCGAGTTCTTCTTCCTTTTCTTCATCGGGAGATTGAGGGTATCCAGTCGATGTAGATTCACTTTCCGCATCCTCTGAACAAGAAGAGATCACGGAGGAATGTCTGTGGCGGCAAGGGGGTGCAATCACATCGTTCGGCTTCTTCTCAGAACACGTGGTCCTGTCTTCCCCCATTGTTCTAACACCAAGTAATAGACGAACACTCAATCGGTAAGTAAATATTTACGCCGCGCCGGTGAAGTCCGCAGCGGCAGTGGAACTGGTTCACCTCCCCGACGCGTACTTCAGCAATGTTGTGTGTGCTCTGCTACACACGACCGAGCACATCTGACACGAACTCGAAACTGAAGGGTTGCTTTTTTCGAGTTTCAACTTAGTCTCGCCAAAGTGCCTCGCCAAATATGGCGGCATAATTCTCGTTCCGCTTCTTTTGACAGCAGCTTGCTTACGTTGAAGGAAATGATTGTGCTAGGAGTTGGGAAGACAGCATTTATCAGAAAATATTTTTCTATGCTTTTCTTTTTTCGGGCTTGAATAAATGGTTATTTTATTCGTATACTTGGAGGTTGGAATAAATAAATAAATATGGTGAAAAATATTTAATGCCGTTCTTCGGATACCAGCAAAACATTTTTTTTTTCTTCCATACAATATGGAACAAACAAATCGCATTTCCCTTTTTCTTTTTTTCATGTTCTGTACTCTATTATTAATTTTTTATAATTTATGACGGCATTAATTTTTTTTTCAGAAGAGAGCTAGACAAATTGCAGTATTAGTCGGTGAAATAGAAAATAAATATTTTCTAAAACGCTATTAAAATTGATGAGCTATTAACCCTAATTTTTTCATGCTTCTTTAATGGAGGATAGAATGTAATAATTTGCCAAATCTTTTTCTAGCAATTTTCACGTCTTAGCAAGTTAATTTATACAAGCAGATATGAAAAGGGGAAAAACTACTACGGTCTGATTTGCTTGGCATACACCGTAATATGCCCTTAATTTAATTAACTCAATAGAACTTGTTTCGTTTCCTAAAATTTACATATACAAAGTTTTTCAAGAAAGATTATCTCTATTTACTTACTGATATAGTTAAATAACATAAATTGAGATTCTATTAATTTAACTAAAATAAGAACTATCTAATTTGATAGCAGAAATGAATAAATAATAAAAGATGGATATTAATCAGCTTTAATTCCTAGGAACATCTTTGAGAGATTGAATGAAATAAATAAATAAAAAGAAAGTAGATTATTGCAGTGAAATTTTAGACATTATCCTTATTATATATTTCTTTGTATATGACACCAAAACTTAAAAAAATTATTACAGCTCAATTACTCATTAGAATAAAACTCGCATTGTGTTCCCACAATTCAAAGGAAAATTCCAACATTCTTCGCGTCTTCAGAATTTCAGTGGATCAAGAACCTGTTGGTATTCCAAGCAAACTATTTGTTTCTTTTTCTTCCTTTCTTTCTTCTTTACTTTTCGTCTTTTTTTTATTTATTTTTTTCCTACAGATAAAATCTATCACAGCTCTGCTTTTCTTATGCAAACGATTTTGTATAAAAAATACATTTAAGAATCTATTGCAAAAGATTTGTTTTTCTTCTGCTTTTATGTTTAAAATATTCTTTTTTTTTGAAGAGTACTGAATTTAATATTGTAATCTTTATTTAAATGCTCTCATTTAAAAGTGTAGTAAAAAAATTTATTTATAGATTTTGGAATTTTAAAATTTATTTATAAATTTTAGAATCACATTTTGGAAAATTTCTTGCACAAATCTTGAAATAGTTTTTTTTAATTTATGTGAACGAATCTAATTGTATATTGAAACAAAGTTTGTTCGTTAATGAAAGGCATTCTAAGTAAGGAACCTAAAAGATTCCATAGTGGAAAAAAAACTGTCGCAAGAGAAATTTATATGGCGCATTTTAAAAACATTTAAACGTTTATAAATTTGTATTCACAAAAAGAATAACTTTTTTTTGCTAAATAAAATCATTATTAAATATGACAGAAAATAATTAAATCATTGCTCTAAACTCTTTATTATAATTAAAAGGTTTTATTTATTTATACATATAGCAGTATTATTCTTTCTTTACTTAAATTCCGGTTTTATATGTTAGATATATTACAGTTTTTTTTTTCGTAAAATATAACTTGTTAAAAAAAAGGCAAAAATATGGAGGATTTAGCAATTCGTTAGTTAATAATTAAAACAAATGTCTGTCGTTCTATAATTTTTATTTTAACATT
Organism: Argiope argentata; assembly: GCA_026289955.1. Taxonomy (NCBI): domain Eukaryota; kingdom Metazoa; phylum Arthropoda; class Arachnida; order Araneae; family Araneidae; genus Argiope; species Argiope argentata. The sequence continues at coordinate 645,282 of JAOUZG010013930.1, read as the reverse complement.
TTAATTTGGGGAGGAAAATACATAATATAATATATATTATACTAAAATTACAATTCTATGCTGAGGTGCCGTGAAAATAATAATATTTGATATTTCTTTAAAGGCAGACGATAATTATTTTCTGATATCATGATATTTATCTTATTAAGAGGAATTAATGTGAAACAAAACTAGTAGTTTAAATAGAACTATTGTGAATAAATGGCTGAAATTTGATTTAAAAAATAGTATTATTTATTATTAATATTTAAGTTTGAATAATAAAAACAATATTAATATAGTTGAAACCAATATTACAATAATAATATAAAACAATATATTTATATTAACAATATTATACTATTATAAGTTATTATTGTATTATTAATATTAATATTAATATATCAATAATATTATGATTAATATTATTAATATAAATTACAATATTTATTTCAAAAAAAGTTATTCCGTATTTGTCATACGGATATGCAAAGAATCGTTATCAATTTTATATTTCATGAATAATGGAATTTATTGTTATGCATCACGCAAAAAAAAAAAAAAAGATTTTCTTTCAACAAATGAAATACTTTTTAGCAATGGAATTTCATCTAAATCTTTACTTACAAAATAGGCATTTATTTGAAACCATTTCTTTCAAAGGAGAATGCGTGAAATCTCAATATTTAAAGAAATAGAACATTTCGATAATGGAATTTTACACAATGAAACGACGAGTGAAATCGTCTGATGTAATACATGAACCAAAAAAAAAGGAACAAAAAGAAAAAAAAATATATGAAAAAAAAAAGAATTTCGCCCTCACTCTCTCAAGGTGAGAGATGACCTCGTGCCCTTGTTTAAAGGTTGAATTGAATCTAATAAATAAAAGTGAATCACGCATCGCCGCTTCCTTTAAGTGCAAATCATCTTTCAATTAGAGTCCGGATCAACAGCAGCAAATTGACAACTCTCCTCAGTATGGATCCGGCATAAAAATGTAAATCGTCTGAGAACCCGAGCTATAGCATTGACCTTCGAGATGTGGGGCATGGATTAGTCAGTTGTGACGCAATAAATGGTGCATTCTTTGCATTCACTGGAAGCCCTGTTGCTTCTGATGGCACACAGACATCAATGCATTCTTAAGTTTTCGAAAGAATTTTTCAAGTAAAAGAAAACGGAATGGTAGTCATTTTTTTAAGAAGTATATTTTAATTAAAAAAAAATATTCTGGAAATTCAGTAAAGCCGCTACAACATATAGATTGACAAAAGGGTACCCGGATCTAACGAATGAGCTTTTGTTTTGGTCAAGTATTATATATATATATGTGTGTGTGTGTGTGTAATGATATTTTTAAACTCTTAATTTTAATCCTAACTAATTTCCAAAGCCTTATCTTAATTTAGCCCGTAGTAATAACATTCTAAAATATTCTCTTATTTCATGATCCAGTTCACTCACTCTAGTTAATTAATTCAAGAGTTGATGTTCAGTCTAAACGCCTGTTACTTTCTCACACTCCGTGGGAGAGATGAAAATTGCTGACCTAAACAAAATACTTTTAAAAAGATCCCCGTGTTTCCCTTACCTCTTATGTGTGAAACATGGAAATCCCCTCTGAAATCCAAGTTTATGAGCTCTAAAAAAAATATTTATCCCTATCAAAGTCTTGGTATTTAAGACCAGGGATAGTGATTTCCCGCCTTTTTTTGTACACTTAGCTTTCTTGAATTCCGTGTTGTGTCGTTCTGTGTTGTGCACGTCGCCTTCGCTTGTAAATAATGCCTGCTCCCGTGATGGAATAAAAAAGAACTAAAATTTCAACCTGTATTCTCCATGATTTCGGCCACGACTCTGCTATTTGCTCTCAACAAATTATTTAAATGTGTTTTTCATTATATATATATATATATATATATATATATATATATATA
>JAOUZG010013930.1:573172-642963 GCA_026289955.1 Argiope argentata | reverse complement strand
GAAATTATTTATTACTAGGAAATTATTTATATGGCAAAACAACGTTTACCGGGTCAGCTAGTATATATATATATATATATGTACTAGCCGCCTTTGGCGACCAGTTGGTTCACCAGTATTAATGCCGATTAAAGGGTTCAATCAATTTTATATAACTTGGTCTCCTAATAAGTTTTTCAGCAAAATATTTTTAAGCTTCAAATTTCGATAGTCATATAATTCACTTATATTATTATGTAGCAGTCCTGATCTTTGAACTCCGCATTTCTCTCTGATTTTCTATCAGGGCTCGTAAAATTCAGTTTTAATTTAAAATGGAAATGATGAAAATTCAATTAATGTAAAGACCTCTTTACTCAATCCAAGCATGCCTTTAAATAAAACTAAAAACTGAAAGCATAATAGTCCTACATTTAAGTTGAATGTTCCCTACAGAAATTGAAACTGTTTAATATTTTTTTATAACTTATAATATCTCAAGAAATAATTCAGCAAACATTTCACAGGTTAATTTAAACATGAAGTTTTTAATTTTATTTTTAGATGTATATAAATGCTCTCAATAATAACATTTTATTTATTTTTTTGGTATATAAATATATTTCAAAAAAATATGGTTTAAATTCCTTTTGTCTTATAGATTCATATTCTGTAAAATATTCTTAATATTTCAACTTCTAAATAAATAAACATTTCTATCTTCTGCAACCAAATCTGGCTGATTTATTCAGTTTTGAATATTGCAAGTTTAGAACAATCATCATTTTCATTGTCTAGACCAAATATTCTAGAGTAACCCTGATTGGCTTCTTTGAGATCTTGATAAAGTGATCTAAAATCGCCAGTTTTTATCGAATAGTAATATTGAAATTTTCATAGCTTTCGATCAGCTTTGATGATTGATTTAGTTCATTGGAGTGCCACTTTTTTATTTTAAGGACTTATTGTCTCTAGAATATTTTGTTAAACATGATTCACAGAGCTGATGATATATGTAAGAATTTAAAAGTCGTAATTCATCAGCATTTTTCCCCTCAATCTACTAATTATATATTTCACTTAGACCATTTGGTAAGAGATTTATGTCCCTTCCCCCCAAAAAATTAAGAAATTATATGTTGGGCTCCTATTACAGATGATGACTTGTAGATGTTAAGCCATATTTGCCTTAAATAAAACTGTTTAATTGGATTAGTAATATATGTATAGTAAAATATTATAGAAAACATTTTCATCCATTTATTTTCCACAAATATGTTTCATATTTGTTTCATTTTATGCAGACACGTGCCGAAAATGACATGTTTATATGTTTAATTTGGAATGAAAGCTGATTTATTTGTTCTCAAGTGAGAACATGATATTGCTTTGGTTAGGAAGTTTTGATGTCTCCGAAATATGCGGGTAAAAAATGTTTATAAGCTTTTACAAATTTTGCATTGGTAATTATAACGTATGCTTGTTTGAAAGATGCGTTTTCAAATAGCTGGCCTGCTGTTACCAGTATAGCTTTAATATTACGTATGCTTCGTTGAAAGCAGGTGCGTTTTTATTTCGCATGAGTCATTAAAATGCGGAGATAAATTACAATCACGAAGGCGAATTCTTTGATTTGCGCAATATATTTCTTCACATGAGTAAAAGTAACTATTTAAAACATGTATTAGTGTTTTGAAAATTAAAAAAAAAAACGCGAATGCAAAAATATTTTACTTTTACTTAATATCAATTGCTTTTTGTTCGTCGTTTCTTTGAAATGACGTCATCTTCAAGCTCGATTAAGATTTCATAATAATAATTAATATCGCTCTCAAAAGATTATCGTTTAGTACTTTTCTAAAAATTCTTTTTCAGTTTTAACTGTCGCACTTCTGTAATATATTTTTATTTTGTGTTTTTATTTATTTTAATTCTTGAATTGTTAATTTTGATATTACAAACGATCAAGAAAAATTTTCTCTTGCATTTATTGTTTTAAAAATATCGCATTTCCTATTTATTTCATTTTATATAATCACGTGATATAAATTATATTTTAGTTTTATTTTTGGTCGTAATCAACTTTTTTTAATCAGAACTTCTGAAAATATGATGGCAACATTTTATTAAAAACTAATTTTTTTTAGATTCTCGCGAAGATAAAATTTTATTTTTATTTTGTTTATTTTTATTTTATTGTTGAAAAAAAAATCCGATTAAATTAAATGTTTAAAAATTCATTAAAAATAGAGTTTTAATTTATAGGTCAAAACATTAGTATCATTGAAAAGCTAATTTTTTGTGCTTTAATATGATGCAAAAATCAATTTTGTGCTGTAATATTTTCGGAAGTTATAGTGAGAAAACGTTAACATTTGGATTATTTTTAATTAATTAAAATTTTAATTAAAAATTCAAAAAAGGGCTCCGAGGTGCACATTCCCGGCCCCCAAGGTATACATGTACCAAATTTGGTAGCTGTAAGTCAAACGGTCTGGCCTGTACACCGCCAACACACACACACACAAACACATTGTGCTTTATTATAAGTAAAGCTAATGGTTTTTGTTATATCTATAACAAACGCACAAAAAATATTGGAAAAATATACATTAATTAACTATATCAACAGTGTCATACGTAACTTTAAAAAAATGTATGAATATTTTTATATAACACTCAAAGAAAATGTGTAACGTTTTAGAGTATGACGAAATTTTTTTTAAACATGAAGAACAGTTTTTCATTTTTATGTTTGCACCTTTTATTTTGTAAGAATAACAGCTAAAAAATAAAAACCATTATGCACAACTAATATTGAAAAATAATTTTTTTTTGGCAAATTTTGAAACGTTTCAATAACAAAACTACCAACCTTTAAAATCAGTTGAAATTTTTTGTAGTAATTGTTTTTAACAAATATATTTTGGTAATAAAAAATATTGTGGAAATTTAATAAAGCTTTCTACACCAATCGACTGACAAAAAGTTCCCGGATCTAACGAATGAGTTTTTGCTTTGGTCACGTGTTATATATACAAAATGGTTTTTGAATGGCTTTAACGAAAGAGTTTGAAAAAAGCGATCGATTGTGACAAACGTAATTTAAATCAAAGTATGAATATTTTTATATAACAAGCAAAGAAAATGCGTAACATTTTAGTATTATTAGTGTATAACGAATTTTTTTAAGACGATGAACTATTTCTAAGCAATAAATTATCTGTTTAGTTCCAGTGTTCTTCTTTGGCTCTAGTTTACGCAAAGCTAAATTTCTTTTTCATGTTTGAAGCTTTCATTTTGTAACAAGAACAATAGGGGAAAAAACCCATGCATACAATTTCATTGAAAATTAAGTTTTTTTCCCACACATTTTAGAATGTTTCAATAAGAGAATTACCGGCCCTTGAAATCATTTGTATTTAAGTAATTAGAGCAAAAAAGGATTTTTTTTATTGATCTTTATCTTTTATTTTAGTATCAGTTTTTTTACTTCCTCACATACGAAGTATTCAATCTGGGAATTCTGATCTGACCTGAGTGGTTTAGGTGAGACATCTAACAGATTTAATACCAATCTCTCTTCATAAAGGCACAACATATACAGAAATACAAAGAACAGAAGAAAAAAAAACTAACTAAATAGAGTAAAAATTGAATAACAATAAGAATTAGAAAATAAGAAATAAAGTAAAAAGAAAATAAAAATAATTTTAGTTTAGTTATATTAAAATCCCGTTGTAAAACAACACTAGGGCTATTTTGAGACGGACCTTGTAATTTTGAACCTCGGTCAGATGACGAGGATGATACTTAAGCTGGCAGTCCCCTAACCACCCCACATCACAACAGCGAGAGAACACTTGACGCTGATTGATTTTACGTGCAACAGACCCCTTCACACGGCGGTTCTTCGTGCAATCGGGTCTCGAACCTAAATCACTTTTTTGCTTTTAGGGTTACTAGAAAATAATGCAAAAGGTTGTCACATTTGGCGATTTATCGGCAGCAAAATCCTTTCAAAATAGAAATTTAATTTGTAATTCAAAAGTTTAAGTCAATGGCAACATTGTTACACTTTTTTTGTTGTAGTTAATATATTTTTATCATGTGAGATCCTGATGATGTATTGATTTGAGGTTTTTAAAACCACAAAATAAAAGGGCTGAAAATTGGCGATCTATCACTTTTGAAGTATCCATTTTCAGCTTTTAGGGTTATTAGAAAAGGGTAAATATGATTGTCACATTTAGCGACTAATCACCAACAAACAGTTGCAATTTGGAAGGAATGCTCGCCATGTACCAGATTCCCGACTCATGCGTATTTTGATAGTCGCATGATTGTTTCAAACCTGTTTAAATTTGTTGAGCATTTAAATTAGTTGACTTAAGAAATGCCTTAAATATAATAATGTTCTCACATGATAACATAGATTTTTTTTATAAGCAAGCTTGATTTGCTTATATCTCAAAATATCTAAATGTAATCAATTTTTCAATATTTAGATTAAAATACTGTAATATTTAGAATAGAATTTTTCAATATTTAGTTTTGCCGCTAATGTAGCAGCTTCAAAATCAGCTTTTCTTTACAGATTGGCCGATTCTCGCTCTATCTTTCTTCACATCTTTTTCTTCAACTGATATCCCAGGAAACCTCATTACTATTTATTAAAAAATGCAAGTTCAACATGTATATTGCTTAAGTCTTCAAACAATTACTACCCGAGAAACGAAAAATTTCTGTCACTCGAAAAAGATTAACAAATCGGAAAGACATAACAGAGAAAAAAATCCTTCTCTGTGAACTATTTATCAGTGTTGCCACAAACGGTGTGTCTAAAAGTAGAATTAATAAATAAAATTGTTTTTAACTCATTTACTGTTAACAAAAACTTATCTTTTCCTTTTGTGTCATCATTTCAGTATCAAATGTAATATAAATACTTTTTAAGGCATAATAACAATTATCAATAAATATTGAAAATAATACAGGCAAAACAAACCAAATGATATGGGTCAGGTGATTCGCTATCTACCATTCACACAAAGAATATAACGCGATGTTTACATAAGCTTTTTTAAAAAATAGATTTAATTTTTTTAAGAATATTTTTTGCATGTTTTAAAACAAGAATACAACTATACATAAGAATTCTGATCAAATATTGGACGCCTCAAGAGCAAAAATACAAAAACTGCAGATTTCTGCTTTTGTTTTGAAATTAGGATTACTATAGATATTCATTCAAAAAATATATTTAATGAAACGAGTAAAATAGTTTAATTCAATTTTTGTTCTTGATACAAAACTTTATTCGTAAGCCGATTTCAGGAAAGCAAACGATTTATTACTTAAATCTGAGAAGAATCTGTAAACGATTCAAATTTATATTTGGAATACTATTAGCATAAAAGAAAATGCTGAATATTACATTGTTTTAGATTGGAAATTAGGTTAAATTATTAAAAGACAAGAAATAGTAGAATTTATATATATTTTACGAATTTCAGGCTGGCCAAAAATAAGGAAAATACGGAGTAAAATGTACAAAACAGCGTTGAAATTGAAATGAATTTTAAAATATTTTACGGAATAAGCCATTACAACTAAGATATTTAAAATATTTAACTAAAGTTTAATAATTTTAGCATAAAGGGCAGCTGTCGGAGGTTGCTTGTTATTAAAAATAGCTAGAAAAGTAATTTATCGATTTACCACATATACCTAGTACTAATAATGATTATCGATTATTATTTATATTTACCAAAGTTATTGTTAATAACAATCGCATTCATTGAAAACACATCCATGCCAACTAACACATATAAAAATATGTTTAATGAAAGATGTAACCAGAAGCCCGTAGTAAAAGGTTTTGCAAACATGTTTAGTGAATTCAAAAGTAAAGCGATTAAGCCCTTAACAGGTTTATTTTCTTTCCTAACTAATAAAATTACACCTATTATGGGAATATCTTCTTATTTTTATTCAAATGGAAATCCATGGAATACTTAGCTTATCAACGAATTCGAAGTCTTTTTACTATTGAATTATAATCGTTATGAACGGTTTATTTTTTGTTTACAACTATCAAAATTCGATAAATCGATGCACGTACGGGGTACGGGAAAACCGGTTGTGGTTAAAACCTGACATGCGTTATAGAAAAGCAACTTTTTCATGAAATAAAAGATTTGCTATAAAGCAAATAATGGTACAAAAACCAGACATTAATTAGAAAAAAGCCAAATATTATATCGACCTTGACTTTGACCTTTAAATGTGTGATTATTTGTTTCAATTTAAGAAAAAATAGTTCATTATAGGGAATTAGTCGGAGATTATGTTAAAAAATAAACCAGTTCAGGTAATATGGTATTTATTTTGAAAAAAAAAGTTATATGTAAGCATTTGGCAGTATACAATATTTCCCTAAAATCTAACTTTTATCTAATATATTTTTTTAAATATATTAGATATCAGTATTGATAGTTTACCTGACAATAAACGTGAAGTAATCTCTTAACCATTAATTAGATAGATCACTTCTTTATACGGAACTCGACAACTTAACTCACTTAAGAGTAAACATTTAAAAATATCCTCATATTTAAATTGTTACTGTTAATGAATTAAATGATTATTAATTTACAATGATTTGATGATGACTTTGCAATTAAGAAATTTAGAGCATGCAATTTATATATTTTTTTCAAGATTTTAAAAAACCTATTAATTTATTTGAATTAGGTAAATAAAGGAAAAAAAATCCGAATTTCATACATTTAATGTTCTTTGTTTCCAGATATTTTACAATTTTCCTTCAAAGAATTATCTAAAATATCGATTTCAAAATTATTTAAAGGCTTTTTACGTATAACCGAATTTAAAGCACAAAATTTACTCTGAATAATGAGGAATTTTTTTTTCAATTCCTACTATTAGCTCACACTCTCCTTATATATAAATAGTACAAATTTTTAATCGTTAATGAAATACTGTTTATTCATCGTATCAAGTTCAAGTAAATTTTTTAAAACTTGTAGTGGATGATATTTGATGTTAATACAGTTTTATCAAATATTAATTCATTAATTTTTCATTAATTAATTAAAAACTTATTTTCTCGCCAAAAAACGTCATTTATCCAACGCCAAATAAGTAATGAGTTCAGTTTTTTTCCCCAACGCCAATGAGGTTAGGCTTAACATGTTTTCGGCCGATTATTTCAAACGATTCTGTTTATTTTCTTAATGCTTGATGCATTTAAAATCAAAAGTTGTTAATTGTCATTTTGAAGTACTTTCAATTAAAATAATAAATAATGTAGAAAATTAGAAATTTTTTATCTTCATTGATGTCGACTCCAACTGATGTCGAAAAATCACGCACTTTGCGTTGCTACAGTTGACTTTAAATCCTCAACTGGCGATGAAAATGCAGTGCAAGTATAATCTTTTGATCATTTATTTATAGTAACTGTAATTGTCAGGCAGGGATAGTCTGGTTGGTATGGCGTTGGATTCCCATCCTTTGGACTGCGAGTTCGAACACCATGTATAGAAAGCAGAATGCAAAATTATCTGGAAATCCACCTTCTATTTCGCCGCTTAATATTGTGACTCTGTCATATTTGTATACATATTTATATTAATTGTAATTATTTAATAAAGAGTAACAAAAATAAAAAATTTCTTTTATTAACCTTAGTAGAAATCGATTTTTATATTACTTGCTTCTCATGTGAATGCCCAAGAAAATTTTTTAATCTATTTTGAAGTAGCTCATGGCAAAACCAATTTCAAATACTGAATCAGAAATAAAGTATTTTGTGTGACAACATTTTGTTGAAAGAAATTTTCCGAATAAGATAACCTGAAAAAAAAAAGAAAAGAAAAGAGGAACGCTCGAGTAATTTTGAACGCGATATTACTTATCTAATATGCAGATTTATAAGACCATCTTCTTCGCAGAATTTGTCAAAAAATTCCATCTTATCCTTTGATTGCTGCGTAAGCGGGACTTAATAGATAAAATATTTTTCTTACAAAATTCCTCAAACGTATTCACAAAAACATCTATCACAGACCAGATTATGTTATTGGCTTTATTAGAATTCTACTGAATAACAAGCAGACTCTATTGACGAATTTGATCTATGTGTCATATAAGCAATTATGGTTCAAAAAAACAATTTTCATTATTTTAGAGCCTTATGTTATAGTAATGATAGACTTTAACAAAATAGAGAAAATAGATAGGCTTTTTTATTTTTAAAGATAACTTTTTGCAAAATTTAATATAGATCTACAATTATGGCAACACATACTTAGGAATGGATGCAAGAAATAAGTCCCTTTCATATTTTGTAATTTGGAGAAAATGTTTACTTTATTATGTATGACTAGCCGCCTATGGTAACCAGCCGGTTCGTCAGTCTTAATGCTCGTAAAAATTATAATAATTAAATAGCCTATTTTAATAGCTTCTTCATTAACCACTTCGCATACAATGACGTGTCTGACACGTGCATCGAATGACTGAATTTTTATTAATCAAATCTGCAATAAGGCCACATAATTAAGTATTTAAATACGAAAAAAATCAATATGAAACAATTTGGTATCCCAAATGTCCCATATATTATTTTAAAAAATCAAATTAACAATAAATCACCAAAATAAGATGAGTTATCTAATTAGAAAGTTAAATAAATTCGTATGTCAAGTGGTTAAAAAATTTAAAACTTCAAATTTGAATAGTCAAATAATCCACTCATAATAACGTAATGTGTTAGCTCCCGTAGTATTTATGATTTAAATTAAAATAGAAATAATTAAACTACAATTAATTTTGCATTTTATACCGAAACAAAATCTTTTTAAAAAAATAATATGAGTACTGAAAACAGTGTCACTGAGGATTTAAACCTTATGGGCACTAAAGAATATCTTTCTCTATTTATGTAATATCACAAGAATTTTTCAACAAAATTTTCTCAGATTCGTCATGAACGGATCGATTAATTAACAATGTTTGATTATAAATGTATAAAAAACTAAGAAAACAAACGGAATCGTTTGAAGTAATCTAAAACATGTTAAGCCTAACTGCCTTAATGTGGAAAAAACGATGTACTTAAAATTATAAGCATATATGAAAAATATATAACTAACATAAATATTATTTAACTACAAAAGCACACAACTAACCTAAAAACGATTTATTTACAATGCGTATCTGCTGTTAAGCAAAACTGCAAACCAATTAATCAAGTCCGTATCCGTTTAAATATAGTCGTCAACACAATGCGCATGCGTAAATTTTTAATGCCCATTATAATAACGCAAATATGTGAATTTTCTACGCCAGTTGGAGTAACGCTAGTCAGATTAGAAATTTTTAATTTCCTTTACTCTGTTTTATTTTAATTCAAAAGCACTTCAGAATTAATCTGAAAGGTTGCTTAATTAACGATGTTTAATTTTAAATGCACCAATCATTAAGAAAATAAACAGGATCGTTTCAAACAATCGAAAGCATGTTAAGCCTAACCTTGTCAGGGTGGGGGAAAAAAACTGAAGCCTTACTCATATGGATGGGGAAATTAACCACTTCGCATACAATGACGTGCCTGACTCGCGCATCGAATTACTGAATTTTTATTAACAAGTCTGCAACTAAGCCACAGAATTAAGTATTTAAATACGAAAAAATCAGTATGAAATGATTTCGTATCCCAAATGCTACATATTTTATTTAAAAAAAACAAATTAACAATAAATTACGAAAATAGGATGAGTTATCTAATTAGAAAGTTTAATAAATTCGTATGTCAAGAGGTTAAGAGATTTTTTGGCGGGAAAGTTAGTTTTTAATTAATAATTAAAATTCTACAATTTGTAGTGGACTGAATTGTGAATCTAAACCATTCTCGAATCCACTTGAACACACAAAAAAAATTTCATCAAAATTGGTCCTGCCTTTTAGAAGAAGTTCAATCACATACACACGCACAGAAGAATTATATATAAAAAGATATAAATACACTATCTACTAATAAGTACTTGGACACCCATGCAAATGTGGATATCTGCAGTTCTGATCTACGTCACGCCTTCTATACTTAAATATCGTGTAGGAAACAACACTCTGGCGTCGAGGATACAGGCTCTCTGGAGTGATGAATCGAGGTTCAAAATATTACCAGTTGTATGGCAGAGTCTGGGTTTGGCGTATGTATGGTAACGACTTTTGCAAGAATGCATTGCACCTACATCTAAGTTTGGAAGGGGTGGAATGATAGGCCGGGGATGTTTCTCTTGGTATGGAATGGAACCCTTCAACCCTATGCCGACTCCTATTCCACTATTCTAGGCAACAATGTGCTTCCTACTATGTGGCAATTTCGTGGGTTGGATCATTGTTATTTCCAAAAGGATGACGACACCACTCGTCATGTTATGATGTCCACCATGGGTTATTCTGATGACATTGGGGTGAATCAACTGGACTACCCAGAATTCAAACTTGAATCCTATCTAAAATCTCTGGGACTAGTTGGATCATAGAATTAAGGGGTGCAGCAACTGCCCGAAATAGTAGAAATAGTAGAAATAGTTTACATGTCTTCTCCAACTGGAGTGGAAGAGAATACTGCTATCCATCATTCAAATACTTGTGTAATGTATCACCCGGTTGGTTAAGGGTGTATACTCTACCAACTATTGTATATGAATAAATTAGGTTTATCTTTTTTTATTATAGAGGTCATAACTTATTGGTAAAAACTGTACATTATTGTTTGATTAAAAGAAACATTTTCCGAACCCAGTTAGGTGAACGAATTAAATATTAAGTTCAAGTGCAAAACTGAACTAAATAGAATAAAATAGAATCCAGCCTCATGAATTTATCAAAGGTTACCCTCAGACAATAAATAGAACTAATTAGGCTTCTAAAAGTGTATAAGTTGCATTCTATCAAAACTTGAACTTCAAAGATATTTGTTGAGGGTACTATTAAGACCAAGTTATCTAAAATATGCAATGGAAAGCTTCGCTGCCATAGGGTTGTCAGATTATATAGCTGTCAAAGGCGGTTGGTAATAAAACTGTAAGATTTATTAAAATCTCAAGGTGGAATTTTTTGACAATGTTTTCTGTTTATATTCTTTCTGTTTGGGAAATGATTCGAAAGCTATGAAAAATCTCTAAGAACCCAAAATTATTTGAAGCGTTCACGAAAAATGAATGACTTTTAAAGTTTTAGGCAAAGATTAAGCTTTTTGAGGACCTATAGGCACAGTAAGGGTTTCAAATACCTTTACAATTAGATATTTTTCAAAATTTTTACCTTAATTTTCATAAAAGCAGTCCGTAAATTCAAAATTTGATGACAAACTGAATTAACAGCATATTTAATTGTGTGTCCCCGACAAAAAAAAATGGCGTACCAAAAAAAGTAATTTTTTTTTTGTAAGCAAACCTAGCTAATAAAAAAATTAGAAATTTAAATTTTTTAAATGAATTTTTTTAAAAAATAAAAGATTGTTACATTTTTTACACAGCTTTACCATTCTAATACAAAGTTTGCCTGGATTATAAATTCTACACAAGTCAACAAACTGCAAAAGAAATTTTACTGCATTAATCTGCAAAAGAATTAAAAAAATATAAAAAAAATCAATGGCAATAGCCTTCCTAAAATTTTCTCGTATGCTCTTTATAAACTTGTCATTAAGAGAACGCCTTACACGACACTGGCATACAATAGCAACAAAATATTAACTTTTGGAGAGAATTTACTACTTTGACTGAATCTATCAAGACATCTTTATATGTGAATAGTAATTCCCTATTAATAAATAACGAATAATCCCTTGTTACTAGTATTCTAAAATAGAATTTATGTTTTATACACGTTTATTAATGCCAGCCAGAAAAAAAATTGATACACAATATTACTTATAGTCACAAAATTCCATAACAAATTTGATACATTTAAGTCACTGCGTTTTTAAATTATCGCGTTTACATATTTCTGAATGTACAGCTCATCATATAGAAAATTTTCAGTTGGATGTGATTCAAAATTTGACAGATGTCTTTATTATAGATGTTAAATCTGTGTGATGAATATTATTCATCAGATTCTCTTCGTTTTGTAATTAACGTGTTGATTTATATTCGAACGACCTGGTAGATGGGCTTCTTCTGAACAGATGAGTCTCAAAATTTGATAGAAATCTGCAAATTTGGTTGTATATAACAGTTCTGTCGTCTAGCTGGACAGACTTTTGAAGCATTTTTTTTTCACATATATACAAACATTTTCCAAAATGTATTTTTCAAATTCAGGGATGTCTAGAACATGGAGAATTCGTCAAAATATCGAGTTCGAATTTTTTGATGATTATAGTAGTTTCTCTACTTCGTTTAAGAAATTTTAAAAAAATATATTTAGTAATGTTCTAAAATAAAATTTAAATAATTAAAATATAAAATTGAAATCTGCTATTGCAAATTTCAAGTTATCTTGTGAGAACATCATTATTTTTAAATCCTTTTTTGTCTTAAATAATTTAAGTCATTATTCGGTTCAATTTTAAAACTTTTACCTCAAAGCCACTTTTTTTTGGCGAAAATTTGATTTAAATTAATTGAAATGGTCACGTGACTATTGTATTGCGCAATTGTTAATTTTTTAAAAAAGTGATCGTGCTTTTTTTTTCTATATGATGAATTTTTGATATCGGAAACTTCTTTTGATAGCTAGGAACATTAAAAATGAAAGCTTTAAAAAAATTACATATATTTATTGTTGTTATTGTTACTAATGGCACTTGCCATGGAAAAGCCGGCTGATGCATCAGCAGATTTAAGCCGAAATAAACGTTTCTTGTTTAAAGTAGCGCCTACAAGGGCCAACAGTATGATTTTAGCTACACACTCATCACATCCGCTTGCACAGAACCTTTTCATAGGGGGGGGGACGTTCACACGCCTTACAGATAGAGCAGAGAAGAACAACTATGCCCGAACCCGGGACACCAACATCACTGGGAAGATGCCTAGTAGCTATCTAGTAGATGCCTAGTAGCGACTTAGCAACCTATGCCGAAATTCAGTAGGTTACTAGATTAGCACTGAAGACTCTGCAATAACTGAAAGTCTTGTAACGGGACAAAATAAGATAATACCAAGAACAACCATGCCCTAACCGGGACTCGAACCCCCGGCCTCCCAGCACTCGGGGAAGACGCGCTACCTCTGTGCCAGGAGGCCGGCAAATTATAAATATAAATCTATATAACTTTTTGATACCATCCCTCGCTGTTCGTGATGATTCGGATTTTTCTTTTTGTGCTTCTTGAGGCAATAACTTCTTATAAACCATGCCCCTTATTTCTTGCCCGAGTATTTCGAGACTTCAAAAACCCCTAATTCATAACAACATCATGTTCTCACATGATAAAAAAATAGTTGATATTATTTTTTAATATTACCATAATATACCCAAAAATTAAATATTACCCAAAACTTTTGTAAATAAACTGAAAGCTAAAAGTCAAATTGAAATGGTACAAAAAGAATTCAATGTCTCGGCTTTAAAAGTTACGATACTTTAGGCAGTTGCCTTTTTTTGCCCATGTGACTATACAGCCTTGTGAATAATTCACTCATATGACCGTCCGTGAAGAAACCGCATTGCTGCTGCCACCAAAGATTACATAATGCTGCTGATCGAGTTCCGATTATGGAATTCGAATCACATTGGGCAAAAGCAGAGTCCTTCGCGATTCTGGGTCGGAACGCAAATTAATTTGGACCTATCTTCATCATAAATCGGATTGGACGGAGAGAAATCGAGTAATTACTCTCATTTCGAGAACAATTCCGAACTGCTTTTACTTATTTGCGTAAACTCTCCCATGACGCAACTGTCTCATTTGCATGTATTTCGCTGAAAACTTAATTCACTCCACACTCTGGTGGTTTTCGGTGTCTGGATGCATTATTCCCGCGCGCGGCCGAAGAGAAGGGGAAACTGACGTATTCCTTTTGTGTTGTTTGTTTGGCGGAACGGGCTGACGGTCTCAGTGAAAATCAACCCGTGAAATTCCGGAAGTTCGGCGTTTACTCGGCGTGAAATGTCACGGCCAAGTTTAAGCGCGCACACCCTTTCGGTGTCAGTGGAAGAACCTGCTGCACACGACAAGTCTCGCATCGACACGTCATGATGAGCATCAACCCTTGCCTGGACTCGCACTCTAAGATAATTTTTAAAATATCTCGAGTACAATGAATTTAAACCCGTTAGTTGGTTGATTGATTCAATATGCAAAGAGCCATCAGCCGGCGTTCTGGCATAGGGGTAGCGTGTCTTTACCGAAAGATGGGCGTCCCGGATTCGAGTCCTGGTTCGGACATGGTTGTCCTTCTGTGTTCTATATAGTGTATAGAACAGGCAATTTAAAATCCCCATTCCCCTCATCAACTTGTCCAAGACATCCAGTCCTTACTCGTCCAAAACCCAAATATTCTCTTAAGATGGATCAAATCCCATGTTGGTCATAGGGTTAATGAAGAAGCTGATATTCTAGCGAAATCAGCAATTACCGATGGTGTATTGATGGAAGCTCCTAAACCCCGATGCCATCTTAAACATCAACTTCAAAATGTTTTTATAAGAAAATGGCAAATTCTTTGGGATAGCGGAAACACGGGGCGTTCTGTATATAAAATTATAAAAACAGTTAAGCTGCAACCACTCTCTTGGACTCGTGAAGAAAATTGGTTTGTTACTGGACGTGGTCCATTCTTTTCTTTTCTACACCGGTTCCCTTTATCAGAAAACGACTATTGCTTTTGTGGAGAAGTCTGTGATTCCATCCACTTTGCAACATCCTGCCCTTTTCATGACATCTTTGAAAACCCTCATCTTCGCTAGAAAGTCTTTGGTTTAAAAGAGTTCTTAATAATTAATCTTCCAAAAAAAGAATCATAAACATGATTAGATTTCTAATGGAGAACTGTTACGGTTCGATTAAGCTCATCAGTTTTTGAGTATCTATTAATGTCACGCATTTTTATAATAATTCCTTTTAACCTTCCAAGTTACTAAATTTTTTTATTCCTTCATATTTTAATCCCTACTGTACATTATGATATTCATTCCACCATTTTTGTTGCACTCCAGATATTGTTCACTCTAATTTTATCATTTATTGTAATGTTATATGTCTGTGTATTTTGTCTCTTGTATGTTTCTTTCCAACAATGTAACAGATTACTGTGTAATGTTTTTTTTTTGGTTTTTAATAAAGTCCACCTACATTTATACCAAACCGGAAAGGGGCCATTTGACCCTAGAAACGGAGGTGTGGTGTGATGTGGTGTTAAGTGTATAGAACAGGACAGTATTTCATTATATCTTCCACTTCATGCTCATTACACTGTTTAAATAACCAGGTGGTTATAGTTGCAGGGGCATGAAGCAGTGTTGTGTGTGTTCTATCTTTAAGGTATTTGAATGTGCCCTCCTGTAAAAAGGGGTTGTTCAAGTGACTATGATGAGTGAGTAGCTAAGGCTACTCTTGGCTTTAGTTGGCGCTATTTCAAAACAAGAAAAGCTCCTTTTGGCTGAAAACCCGCTGATGCCTCGTCGAAGCTTGTCCATGGCAAGTACCACTAATGCCGGCTTTTTGGCACGAGAGTAGCTTCTCTTCCTCGTGTTCTGGGAGTCCCTGGTTCGAGTCCTGGTTCAGGCATGGTTGTTCTTCTGTGTGCTATCTGTGAGATGTGTGAATGTGCCCCCCTGTAAAAAGGGGCTGTGCAGGCAAAAGTGGTGATCTTGTAGCTAAGTCCCTAGTCCTAAGTCTTGGCCCTAGTTGGCGCTACTTCAAAAACAAGAGACGCTTCTTTTGGCTTAAATCTACTGCTGTATCAGCAGAAGGCTTGCC
This sequence comes from Argiope argentata, assembly GCA_026289955.1. Lineage (NCBI taxonomy): Eukaryota > Metazoa > Arthropoda > Arachnida > Araneae > Araneidae > Argiope > Argiope argentata. Next base: position 627,014 of record JAOUZG010013930.1, on the reverse strand, counting down.
CATGGTAAGTGACATAAGTAACAACAACAACAAATATCACTAATAACAACAGCAAGAGCCCTTATGACAATGTTGTGCCAAACATATAATAAAACTGGAGAGTGAGGCTACTGACATAGAGGATGTAACCAGAAATGGTTTCTCCAGCCTGTTTGAAAGTGAAAGGAAAATTTGAATGAAAGTAAAACTAAGATAATATAAGCGGAAATTACGTTTAAGTCTCAAAAAACCATCACCGGCAATGGTGAAATCACACTCGTAGGAAGCATGTCCAGTTATTAATAAAGGTTAGTCAATCCCATATCATTTCTGTAGACACCAGGGCGACGAACCAATCACTGAAGTGTCCCTAGAAGGCCCAAATAAAATTTGAATGACTGGAACTCCCGACAGAATAGGAGGAGACTACGATATAATCTTAGAAGATACATTGGTTACGATGCAACTCCACACGTAGGACGCATATCCCATCATCGATAGGAAGTAAACAACCCCCACATCTCTCCTGTACATACTAGAGTGGCAAGAACCAATCACTATACTGGAAGCTTCTCATCTCCATTTATAAGGTATTCTTGGATGGTACAAAGAAAATTTGAATGATCGGATAGCCTCGGCAGCATGGATGGGATTTATAGGTGAGTTTTTGAAGCCATTACCGGCTGTGGTGCTTTCGTGGTTGATGTATGAGTCTTGTATGATTTACAGAAGATGACTGCTCATACCCCTATCCACTTGAAAGTTAAATGACAGTTATTAATTTGAAACTAGAGGTTTCGTAAAACGGTTGAAGTTTTGGTGCCAATATATTCTAAATAATAGGAATTATATTAATTAATTGCATAATAAGGAATAAAAAAATCGTTTTTTATTGTATACTTAGTATAGACAAAGTATTGTAAATGTCAAAAAATTTGAACTCGAGATCTTGAAGAATCTTTAAGTATTATACATCCCCTGTTTGAAAAACACATTTCTGTAAAGTGTCCGTCGGTCTGTGAAAGATAACTCAAAAACATCTTGAGCCATACGGCTGAAATTTTGTATTCAGTTTGAGCATCAAAGTTGTAGACTATTAAAGTTTGAGCAAAATGTATTCAGAGAAAATCTGACTGTCTGATAGTTCACGATTACAAAATAAAGATAGACGTATGAAATTCAGTGCACTGATTTAAGACCTATCTAGCGTAAACACCTACAAGATGTTGACCATCTGTCTGTCTGTACTTTCAGAATTATTTATAATTTTTTTACATTTATACAAACTTTGTAAGTACTTGTATTGAAATATCTCAGACAGATCTGAAATACTTACAATCTTGGGCGGAAAGCGCACAATTTAGGCGTATTTTACGTATAAAACGGCATTTCTAAGGATTTGGCAGCTTGGCAACCTTTTGTCGGGGGTCTTGGCGGCTTGCCGAAAAAATTATATGGTTCTGGAAAATTCTGTCACCTAAGCACTGGACCCGTACTAAGTGAAATAGACTAGAACCTTCCAGAATCTTGGCGAAAGCCCTAGATTTTTACACCAAGTCAGGTATAAATTGACCATGATGTTTAGAGAGAGTAAAGAAGACTTGATTGTTAGTCTTTTTTCCAGAAGCTGTCATCTGTCTGAGCTATTGACTGAATTGGAGCTGTAAATTGTGACTCGTAACTGCTGTAATTTCCTGCATCTTTTAGAGATTTCTACGAATAAGCGTCTTGTGATTTTAGAGAGGTTGTTTTATCAATTCTCAATCGGCATAAGCATGGTACAATATATAACTTTTGAACTAATGGTGGTTTGGGCCTCTAGGGACCATCAGCGGTGAGGAACTGAAGAAAGTTTCCCGAATCCTAGTCATGAGAACCATATCAATAAGTAATCTGCCTATAATAATCTAGTTAATATTATCAATGGAATTGAGTTTAATCATTTTTCAAAACCAAATTAAATGACAAAGATAGCATTTATTCTATCGCTAATGCAGAAAAGATAGTCATATTTTGCACTTCAAAACCCTAATAAAACAGTAAAGCCTCTGATTACTAAAGCCAGAATCAATATTTGCATCTGTATGAGATTCCCGTTACCAGCTATTTTTTAAGGCTTAGTTCCACAGAAACTTCAATATTTCACAGCATTTTGAAGATATAGGACATTTATCTGTATGTGTTGTCTTTTTTAATTTTACACATTATGAAACCAATAAAATTGTAAATTTATATTCAACAATTCTGTTACACTATTTCTGTGTTTAGTATCATTCCATTTGAACATGTGTGAAAGGTTTTGTGGATCACGGTATTTTGAAAGAAAAGCCGATTAAAAAGTAGACACTGATATGACATTTTTTACATATTAATGTAAAGACATTTTTATCCCGAATGGATTTCAAGTGCACCAGTTGTGCACAAACAGTGAATTACGGATGATATGAGGTCTCAAAACTAACACCTATTTACTAAGACTCTTCAAAGGGATCCCAAGATACTTTTTAAAAAAGTGTCGCATAAAAAATGCTGTAGAATTTCCTCCCTTTTATCCACATTAGAGGAATCTAAAATCTTGTTGCCGTTTCTTATGGCACTTACCATGAACAAGTTTACCGAGGTAGTCAGCGATTTAAGCCTAATCAACGTCTCTTGTTTTGTAGTACAGCGCTATCTAAGGCTAAAAGTATTTTTGCTGCTCATTCATCACATTCGCTTGTACAGCCCAGTACAAGCGAATCTTTGCAACAGTATCTTTGCAACTATAGATGCAAGGATCGCAACCGCTTTTCACGATTCTACTGCGACTAACGGCTATATACGACCAATCATCGGAAGGCATCGCACATCTTAATTGCCGGCAGTTGAATTATGCTTCCTATTTTTTTTTTTTTTTCCAATTCCAACTACCACTTCACATTCTCCCTATATATATGTATATATCGTTGCAGATTTCGATTTATTCATCCATTCAAGCTGAAATAATTTGGTAAAGGTTACTTATAGTGTGCCCCTTGCCGCGCCAAGGATGCCAAGTCGCCAATAAAGATGGCGGACACTGTAAACAAACACTTTTAAGGGTTAGTGACGGTTACGACTTTTCGCAATATAATGATGATTTTTTTAATCGATAAGCATTGTCTTTTTATTATTATTTTTTCAGGCCCGGTGCCTTCAACAGATGCCGGAGGCATCTGTTGAAGGCACCGGGCAGAATTTTTTAACTTAAAAAAGCATCCTACGGCTTCGCTATGCCCGGGAGCGGGAAACTAGTAGCTTCGCTAGCACATTTAACATAAGGAATGTTCGGATAACATGAACAGTAAATAATAAATAATTGAGGAAGACAAAGATGCAAAAAGAATGGATTCAATAGGAAATTTTAAAGACATAATGTACAAACTTGAAGTATTTAATTTGTTGTAAAAAATATTCCAATCATCCTTCATCCATTTATCAGGTTCGAAATGACCACTGACCTGTCATCCATTCTTGAATAAACGCCGAAAAAATAACTAGCGAAGAAAACAAACGAAAGAGCTTTAAAAGAATGACGAGAAATGCGAATAATTCTATTGTAGACGGTTTTTAAAGAAAGAAACCAGACGACTTCGTAAAGAAGTAAAGCAGACGATTTTGTGAAATCGCATACTGAGAATTAAAATGAGTAAAGGAATAAATATTTTATAATCGCATTAAAAATATAATTGAAACTTCTTATTAACTATACAAAAAATCTGAATTATAACACAGATCAGAAATAAAATAATTGATATTATTTTATTATTTTTAATTTAAGTTTTCAGAGAAGAGTTGAAGCTCATGTACAACTCAACCATTGTAAAAAGAAGTAAACAAAACATCATTAGGGTTACTACAAGAGCTTTGTTTTGGGTTGCCATATTGGCGACAAACTCGGGGGCACACTAATGACCATTTTAACCAATAATTTTTAAACTTGTAGTGAATGACGCTGTTGCAGTTTTTTCAAATATTAATTCAATTAAATTAATTTTAATATTTGAATCGTTTGTAACGAAAATTGAAATCATTAGACAGGTTCTGAAAAGATAAAATGCAACGATTTCAATACATCTGCTCTAGAAAGAGAAGAATGCGAGTTCTATCCTTGCGAAAACATCATTTAATAAATTACTTGTATTAATTGTAATTATTCAATAAAATTAATTTTTGTTGACATAAGTAGAAATCGACATATTTATAATTCGTTTCCAATTCATTTGAACCCTTTCTTCAATGTAACTTTCAAGCACAATCGATTTCAAAGAATTGCAATTCAATACTTAATATTGAAGTTCTAGACTACTTGCTGCAAGCTTACAAAGTTTCTCTACCTCAAGATTTCTTTTAGTTATACGGTACAAAGCTTAGACGAGATCATTGAGTTTCCAACCTTTAACAATTATGAATACTACAACAGCCGAAAATCAAATCTTCCCAATTATCTCTTTAAAAATATTTACTCGATATTGTTGAAGATTCATCTATCCGTTTATTTTTTTTCCAGGGAAAAAAAATCTATCGACAATAATAGATTATATCACCAAGTTGGTTTTAAAACACAACAGCCTCGGTGTTTGAAATACGTGATGTTTTTTTTAACCCATTTGGAAAATATTTAATCGATGCTACCGTTATAGAAGAAAGTTTTCTCTAACACTTAAAAACAACAGCAATAAACTGGTTTTAAACATGCTATAGTCTATCCGGAAAAACAAACCATTGAAAAATTTGAACTCAATTATGACAATTAGTTTATGAAGTACCATGTTACGGACACTAAATTGAAAAAGTTTTTCAAATTATCTACGAACAAAAGGAAAAGTTTTTTGTAAAAAGTTCCACGTTTGTTTTTACAGTAATTGTATATACAAGTTAGTTTCTATATTCGTCTCCGATGCTTTAATAAAACTAGGCAAGTTCAGGGAATAATTTTCCGATTTTAAAAAAGGAAAAACTTGAGCGCATAGTCAATTTACAATACAAATATACTCAAGAATGGATAGATACTATTGTGACAAAAATACGAAATGAAAACATCAACAAATTCTATCTATTCCAACAAGATACTTTAGTATTGCAATAATATTTATAAAGCATAAATATTTACCTTTTAATTTAAAAAAAAATACAGCGAAGCAACCAAAATCGAGCAATTAATTTACATTCTAGAGAAATTTCTTTAATGGAGTTATTAGACACTACAAATTCTTTGGAGTTTTCAGAAGAAAAAAAAGAAACACTCAAATATGAAACTTGTTTAATTCTCGCTTAAAGCAAAAGAAGATGTTCTCCATTAACATTCATATTGCAAAAATACATAATTTAAATATCAAGAAGTTGTTTTCTTCATACAAATTCAAACAGAGTTGAAAACATTCTTCAAAATGGATTTACTTGCCATTTCAATATTCTGCAACAGGAGAAATTCCAAATTAAATTTCTTCCCGATCCCGTTTAACGGTCAGCATGGACAACAAGAAAACCACTGCCAGTAAACGAACAGCGAAGAGTTTGCAATTTGATATCCTTCGGCAGCTTATGTTTTCGTATCATCGAACGAGTAACAAGTCCATGTTCATCGGCATGCTCTCTGTGGGAGGCGTCTATGATGAGTGTGTGGTCCGCCACTTTGACGATGATGTCTGACGAACGGAAGTGTTTCATGTAAAAGGCAACTTGAAAAGCATTTGGATCGATCTTTACAAGTTCTGTCTTCTCAGTCACCAATTCTTGTTCCTGTTCTGGTTCTTTCCCTGATGGAACATTCTTTCTTCTAGTAGATCTTGACATAACGAAGAACAAGAAGAACACACTCAGTTAACAAGAATAACTTCAAACGCCCCGACAAGAAATGTGCTGGTAGGTCTCAAAGTGAATAAATTTATAGTAGATGTGTAAAGGTGGGTTTGCACTTGGACAGTAATACAACGCACGCGCAGAAAGGGACTGGTTTATGTTTGCCACAATTTCGTAACATAGATTCAGGCATTCCATGCTTGGCTATAAACTGCCGTTTTGGCGTTCCTGAATTTTTCTTTTTCACTACGTATCGAATTTGGCGGTCTTTTCATTTATCACCCATCTCTCTTAAGCGATAACCGTTACATTTTGATTTTTTTTTAAAATCTAATATTGTTAATCTTTTTATGATGGGGCCTCCAACTATTTGCAGATCTTTAACCTTTTCTTATGTGGAAATGGCTAAACTATAAGCAAATGCCTTGCAGAAAAAATTAAAGACGAAATGGATTCCCTAATAGCTGAATGAAGAAATGGATATTTTAAAAGTGAACTATAGAAAGTATATTTAAACTGTAATAAAAAATAGCAAGTAAAAGGAATACATGCACAGAACCTCGAATTAGAAAGAACAAAGAACAAAAAATGTCGAAATTAATCTATGATAAATGATTAATTATTTCACGTTAAAAAAAACTCGCCAAATTATATAAACGCATGCGTAGTAAGGGAAAAAATACAGTAAAGCGATATATTTTTGTCCCGTTGGGACAATTACTTGCAATGGATCGAACAGCATTTTTCAGCCTTTCTGCGCATGCGCTGTCTACTGGACGAATGTAAATTCTTTAGCGCAAGCTCAATGCCGTGTTTATAATTAGAGGTGAGTTAAGTAATTTTATCGCTATAGGTTTCCACCAGAGCAGGATGCTGAACATAGACCTCCCTTGTAGATCTTCTTTCTCTAAAGATTAGAGGTTCTTCCCCAAGTTTCAAGACATGAAACTTAAGGCAATAAAAGTCAGAAGAAAACGAATGTACAGATAACTTTCAAAAATGGGTAGTAATAATCCAATTTTCATAGTGAATCGCATCTGAAAATTTAACTAACTTCATCGTTAGATAAAATTTCGGGTCGATAATTACTAAAATGAAAAAAATAGCAATTTTTTCCAAGATTATTGTAACTTCTCTACTCTTCTGGACAAAGACTACCAATCTCCAGTAAACAGAAGACCATGGGGGCCTGGTGATAAAATTTCAGCTTCGGATTCGGGAGATTTCAGATTCAAGGCCCGATTCCACATCAGAACTGCAGTGTAAGCTAATCTGGTGCACGTTACCACTATCATGGTATGGAACTTTTGAAAGGGGAGTGTGAGCTCAAATGGCGTTTTCGTCATCTGACCTTGGTTCAAAATTACAAGGTTAGTCCCAAAATAGCCCTAGTGTTGCTTTAAAACAAGACGTTAATATAACTAAGCTGAACTAAACCAATAAACAGAAGAATGGACGTGATCCTCTGATGTTTTTACTGGAATCCTCCTTGCTTGCTACAAATTATCCAAATATGGCTGGTTACAATCACCACTGTGAAAATAAAATAGCAGCAAAAAAACATATCATATTTACTTGCAAAGAACTGTGAAATATTTATTCTTCGCGCTAAATTAGATATTGTCCCACTGTTCTTTGAATGGATCTTTGTTAATCAACGCATCCAGCTAAAGAAAGGAGGGGGGGGGACCAATAATGTCTAATGTTTTTTTTAAGTTGGAAAAATGCAAATTATTTGAGCAATTAACTATCACTGTTGAATCTTAAAGTATCAGTTAATTTCCTGAACTAGAGACAAAGCGGCTATTTCAAAGATCTCTTACCAACCATGATCATGTATAGGAATTGGAATCAAAGAATTATTCATATGAATTGCCTTTGACGTGATCATAAATCATAGGAATGCCACATTAATTAAAATTTTATCGAAATTTTACAAAAAAGGCCATTTAATTAAAGTTACCTTTTTTTAATATCCCATTTATGTTTCGTCTTTATGCGTATATGTGCAATCGGTATAACGTAAAAATTTTACACGGAAATTAGTCTGCATGAAGTAGGATCGAGACAGTAAAATTTACTATCCATTAAACAGCGTTTCCACGAAGCCAACTATTGCGCATAGGGGGAAGTCACGCCTATCTCAAAAACATCACATGGTCCTTCTTGAACAATTATCTGAGCAATGTTCTGAAATGATAATAATTTTGTTCGGATTTTAAACGTCTGGGAATATGCTATTAGTAAAGTAAAAGTCTCTGACGAGTTCGTAAATGGCCCATCTAGTTCAAAGAGGGTGAAATTTTTATATCCATATAACTTTCTTAATATTGAAGAGAGATAAATAAATCCAATCAACCAAATTAGCACCTCTTTAAGACGAACAACTTTTCTATATAAACTTTTTCGATAACTGCAATATCTTAGAAGTTAGGGGCTGACAAGGGATTTTCAAACCTTAATTTTGACTATTTTTAACATCATCAATTTTTGTTGCCAGATAGTGATTCGGATGTAACGAAATCTATTCTTGCCTTCTATCTTACCGAAAAGAATTTTTTTTTCAAAATTTTGAAGGAAAAATTAATCAAAATTTTTAGAGATAAAAAATATATTTTATGAAGTATGTCTTGTGATATAGAAGGTTTAGTTTAGTTACATTAACGTCCCGTTGAAAAGTAACACGAGGGCTATCTTGGGACGGACCTCGTAATTTTGAATCACGATCGGATGACGAGGACGACACCTGAGTTGAAATCTCCATCTCCTTACGACTGTGATATAAAAGGAATTATAATTAAACAAAACAATTTGTTAGGAAACACAAAGCGGTCTAAAATTACTTAAAACCTTGGAATGAAAAGTACAACAGATTAGCTAGAAGGCATTGCTCACTAGCCTTTGTGTTGCAGACTTAAAAATTCGGGATTTCTGAGATGCCCATATGAATTGTCATCTATATTGAACAGGTATTGTCATCGATATTGAACGGGTGTTTACGAAAAGATTAGTCAATATATGGAAAACTGGTATGAATTATAATTGACTGTGAATAGACAGATAGAATCGTTTGAGTTAAGTTTATTAAAAATCCCGTTGTAAAGCAATATTAGAGATATTTTTGGACGGACCTCACAATTTCAAGTCATGGTTACATGACGAGGACAACACCTGAGCTGGCAATCCCTTTCCACACCACATCAACGGAGGACGTTTGGCCCAACAGATTTCCCGTTCATCAGAATCCCTTACCTGACAGTTCTTTGGTGGAATCGGGTCTTCAACTTGAAACCCTACAGCTCACGTGCCGAAACCTTACACCCATGCCACCGAGGCCCACAGAATCGTTTGAACCTGAAAAAGAAACGTGCGAGTACTAATCGAGTCTAAAGGATCGAAGAATAAAATGTTTTCCTCTATATTCATTTGCCATCTATGCATCCTCTCGGTCATACATATATTGCTCATTGCTTTTTGTGCGACTCTTTTTTTAACTTTTTGTATACCTATTATAAAGAAAGTAATCATTAAAAAAATTGAATCTCGAAATTCTGGCGAATCCCCACAATTTACACTTCTCTGAATTAAAGACATTTTTAGAAAACCTCTCTATATGTGAGAAAAATAAATAAAAAATGATTTGAGGTAAATGGCTAAAATTTGGTGTAAGGTGTTTATAAAATATTCAGATTTATATCAAATTTTGAGTAAATATCTATTCAAAAAAAGCCCGTCTCTCTGGGTGTTCAAATATAAGTTAACACGATACCTATAAAATGAAGAAAGCTAGATAGATAAGATTTGGTACAGAGATTTAACATCTATAGTATAAACATTGTAGTGTAAGCCTATCAAATTTTTATCCAGATCCAACTACGGATTTTTGGTCTGTACTTCCAGAAATAAGTAAAAGCGATAATTCAAAGATTCTATGACAAATATGTCAAATTTAGTTTTAGAATTTTTGATCACAAATGCATGTTTGTGTCAATCAATTGCTAGAAACACAAATTCGATTTGTGAATATTATTTGCTGCCTGCCAGAGATTAATCGCCAAAGATCACACGAGAAGATTCAGTAAAAAGGCGAAATTAACGTCACAATTTATATTTTCTAATGATTCAGTAAAAAGGCGAAATCAACGTCACAATTTATATTTTGTAATGATTCAGTAAAAAGGCAAAATTAACGTCACAATTTATATTTTGTAATGATTCCGTAAAAAGGCGAAATTAACGTCACAATTTATATTTTGTAATGACTGTACGCCAGTGCCATACAATTCATTCTCTGGCATGACAAATTCATTAAAGAGTGCGAGAAAGTTTGGGGGAGACAGCTCCTTCTAATTTTTTTCCCTCCCTACATCCCTTAATGGTTTTTCGTTGAATTTTGGATCTACTTGAAAATTAAATTGGTTTCATCTTGTTTAACAGCCAATTAACACTTTGGTGACCGGCAATTTTACACAGAAACTATGTCATGACACCGGCTACTTTTTTGTAATTGAATATGAAAGTAAAACGTTCTAAAAAAAAACTCCAGTGAATTTTATTTATACTGAATGAAATGAAATTAAACTTTGGATATATTTTTCACATCAAAAAGTTCTTCGCCGATACGTTCCGTCATGGTTGAAATTTTACTAAAATTCTAATAAAAATGTAAATACTAGGAAAAGTAATTTTTCTGTTATAGAGCGGACTAGACTAAACACGATACGCCAAGTTTTTGCAATGTTCTATATCGCCCTCGGTGTTATAAATTGAAACAGATAATGCAAGTGCATTTACGAGTTAACTCGTCACCGGTCAACAACGTTTGGACATGAAAAGACGAGTTAGCTCGTCACCGGTCAGCAAAGTGTTAAAGCTTACAAAAAGGATCCTATAACCCATGAAATAGTTATTATTTTCCATGTTCATTACTATGTCCAAATCACGGCTGAAATATGCAATATGATTATCTTAGCCGTGGAACAAAATTAATTCATTCCTAACATAAGAAATCTCGCATTAGAATGTTTTAATCCTTGTTAAAATTTCAATTCCGAATTTTTTTTAAAAAAATCGCAAATTGAAGATTTACATGACAAAAGTAGAACCGCATTAACCCCTTTGCATTAATGGGATATCCGACGCGAGCATCAAAATCTTAACACCCACATTTTTTGGAAGGATCAGACATGAATCGGGTTCAACTAATTCTTAGGAATGGAGCTATTTTATTTCCTTGCGAATTTTCAGCAAACGATTTACTTTTTATGCATCCCAATCATTGCCATTTTATTTCAATATATGCAGTAATAAAACAGGAGATAGAAGACTTCCATTAGCATAATCAATCCCTCCTTATCTATTATTTCATCAATCATCGAATTCCTACTTTCTCGGTTAACTATTTATCACTCCCCCCCCCCGTCCTTTCACTTCCAATACAGGTTTTTACGTCACTTTAATTGCCACATATATTATACAATATTGCATAGTATCCGCAATATTGAGTAACATTTTTGAACATAAAATATAGTGCAATATTTTGTAATCTGCTATGCTACTTTGACAATAAATGAAAATCAGCAGAGTGCCCAAAACATCACAAGTTTATATTTTAGTACTGCTATAATCAATTTAGTTCAAACCAATATTTCACTTATTGAGTACTACAAACAGAAGATAATGAAATTAGTTTGATCCATCAAGATCCAGAAAACGACTTCCTAATTCAGAATTGTACAGCACAATAAAATATTTAATAGCAAGATTAAAGTGAAATTAAAGCAATTTCGGAAGAAAAATTACCAGAACTCTATAAAAGAAAAAAAAACGCCCTTTATTAGAACATCGAACAAGTTACAATACATGTACACACATATTGAGATTGATACATCAGAACTCTCAAGACAAATTATCACTCGTAAGTGGTTTTAATTTCATAAGATTCCGAGTTTCGAGGCTTTTCAGTTTGCACAGGAACAATAATGGAGGTTGGTTTACAAGGTGCTTTTATGGTTAAGATGCCATACTTATCGAGAAGACAGCTAAGTTTCTCAGATTTCACGTCCTCTGGGAGGGTCCAGCAGTGTTTAAATTCGCGCTTGATTAAGCCATGCTCATCAAGTTGCACATCGTGCTGGGCATGAACCACGACACAACCGTCCTTGACTGCCACTTTTATTTCGTTAGGCCTGAAATGCTTGCAATCAACCCAGATTTTAAAATCTTCTGGGGTCTGCTTAGTAAGTTTGAGGTTGAGGGTGGTGAATCGATCTTTGATTTCAGATGACAAGTTCTCATGGTTAGCATTGGTGTCGAAATAATCAGAAATGTCTTTTCCAGATTTTCTGTAACTTTTCGACTTATTGCTCATCAGGGCTTCGAGGGAACGTCTCGTATACTTCATTTGTTCATTCCACATCAAATCATCCATTGGAGTTTGAAATCTCCCGCCAAAAGTTTGGGTACCTCGGGATTGTGCTGGCTTTATCTGATATTCATCCAGAATTAACTGTTCAAGTTTCTGCACCATTTCTCTGTCTTTCACTAGGAACCTGTCTTTTCTCAACCGTTCTATTGCGACATCCAACTCCGATGTCTTTGGAGGTACACCCTCGTTTGCAAACGAGATATCTTTTAAAATTTGATCCATTAGATAGACTCACGTCAATTGTAATTTTAGGAATAAATGGTTTTGCAACTCTATTTGTTGGGTGGTTCATTTTATATTTAAACGTTCTGAAACGATCTTTTATTTTTACTTGATTGTTTGAAAAGTTTGAATAATTTATAAAAGTTTATTTTGGATTGATTCGAATGAGTTATGTTAAAGTTATGTTTTAAAGTTACAGACGATCATTTTGGACTGGATTTATTTTGGATGTTGGCCAAATAAAGAAGAAAACTTCCCAGGCAGGATCGAATTATCCAGATTTTGGAATCACACCCGAGGGCATGGTGAGCCGGGGGTTGGTCTATGACAAATATTCCAAAACAGAAAACAATATGCTTAACTTGTATTTCTTTCTTCCATATGGGTCTGGTGCTCATTTATTCTGATGAAAGTCAACGCCCTTCCTTTTGCTTTCCTTGGAAATATGAAAAAATGGTTCTGCCTTGCTCATCATCTTCGCAGATTAACTGTAGTACAGATTTAAAATTCTTCCCTTCCCAAAAGTAGTCTTCGTGTTGATAAAAAAGGACATTAAGGGAGTTACATTAAATTGACCAACAGACTATAGGATACTTATTTCATTGCTATTGCAATTCCGCTAGTTTTTCTTATTTATTGAACAGAAGTGACTGGTCTTTGAAATGATGTTCGAGCCCATGATATTCTTGTTCATTCATATAAATTCAATCACCATATCACTTAGTCGTTATATACATTGAATAAATTTATACAATAGCTTCTAATATTCAAACTTGGTCGTAAATTTAAAGAATTTGATTTTCTCCTAACAATTTCAGTTAAATAGTGACTACTCAATGAATGATTAATATCTGATATTATTATCAAAAAATGTTATAAGAAATATGCTGGATGATTGTTAAGAGCCAATGATACTGCCCTGGTGCATTCTGTGTCTCATGATGATGTTTCTGTTCAAATTGAGATTATTTATTCAAAGTCAGTAGTTGTTGATTCTAATGGCACTTGCCATGGACAAACTCGCTGACCCAGTCAGATATTTTAAGCCGAGGGTGCATCTCTTTTTCAAGCAGCGCAAAATAGGGACAAAAGTACGTTTTAGCTACTCATTCATCACAATAGCTTATATAGGCTCTTTTTACAAGGAGGTGGGGCGTATCCGTTCACTTTGCGGATAGAACACCGAAGAACAGTTATGCTCGAACTGGGACTTGAACCCTGGACACCTAGATTACGAGGAAGACGCGCTACCTCTGTGCCAAAACACCGGCTTGTTTTTTATGGCACGCACCTGAAAACCAAATTCAGTTTTCAAATATTTTTAGCCTCATACCAGAATTTAAGCTCCCAAAAGACTCGCTTAAGATTCGCCGATTTTTTAGTTCAGTTTAGTTATATTAACGTTCCATTATAAATAATATATATTTATATTTTAATAACTCGTATATCAAATTTTATCTTAGAAGTTTATGCAACCATTATTTTTATTTTTTCTCATAATAAAGTTTATTTTGTGTAAAGAAAGCATGGTAATAGTCAAAAAATTTGAACTGGAAATTTTGAAGAATCTCCATGTTTTAAATCTCTCTGAGTTTGCAAGACATTTTTTTTGAAAAAGTCCGTCAGTCTGTCCACCTTGTCTCAAAAACCTCTTGAGTTCTTAGGTAGCTCATCCTGTAGCATAATATTGTGCAATATTATACGATATTAAACAATATTCCACAATACTAAAAAATATTGCAAATATTTTTCAGCATTGTATAATATTCGTGTGCTTTTAGTGTTAGTAGGATGTAATTTGGAATGCCATTTTTATATTAAATTTGTAGGTTTCGGTAAGATTAAAAAAATCCTTACAAAGAACATTTGTGTCCAGCTGTTCGAATATAAATTAACATGTTAATTATAAAACGAAGAGAGCTTAATAAATCAAACTCTTTTTTGATCTCTGTATTTATTTTCAGATACATGTAAATACGACAATTTAAAAACGGAATGGCTTCAATTTATTGAATTTGGTAAGCGATTACATAAAAATAAGCGTAGTTTTGTGTCGAATGTGTCTTCAATCGGTGGGGAAAAACCGGTGAGGATTTTTGCAAAGTATTAACTGCCAGAAAATAGCATTTATCAGGAATTAATCGCTAAAAAAACTAACCAAGATCTTACGATAGCTTCAATAAGAATGTTAAATTCACGCCAAAGGTTGATATTTTTCAACGATTATACGCCACTTAGGCGTTTTTTGGAATAACCATTTTATTCGAGAGTAAGTGAAAAAGACTTGGGGAGACTACTCCCACTATTTTTTATAACGATTATGTTCTTTTTTTAAAATATTAAGTTTGATTATTTTTCTAATTATTCCCAATGTTCGTGTATTTCTTAAGCCCCGATTATTTCAATGTTATAAAAAGGAAAGTACCAAATTATTTAGTTGTATTAATTTTGTTTTTAGATCCCACAAATCAGCATAGTAACAAGCTCCCCCCTCCCCCCTTTTTTTGTGCTCGGATTGATTTTGACAACGAGCAATCATTGCGACTTGAAAACTTTTAAACTGGTAAGCAAGTTAGACTGCAATTAGCATTCCTGAATGGAATGCCCGCGTTAAAGTATTTTGATAAACATTAATGTTTATACTGAAATGTTCAATAATTATTGAAATATTTTAAGGCATTTTAATTGCATTATTATAGAAAGATGCAGAATAATTACATAAATATCAAGCGTGTTCAATACAATAACGGCCACTTTTGTAAAAAGTTCTTCAATAACCAAATTTATTCTTAACAAATAATACGGAATACTCAATTTTTTATGGAAATTTGCAAATCATTTTTCATTTGATAAGTTTTATCAATTGCGAACCCCGATTATTTTTATAGGAGACTTAATATTTAGTTTTTGCTAAATACTTTCAAATGCCTCTTTTGCAATTTATGTTTTTTAATTAAAATTAAATTCGAAATAAAATTTATAACTTGCCATTAAAAATTTATACGTATTGGAATTTCTTAATGAAGAATTAAAATTTTAAAATTCCAAAGTATAGTTGCAAAATCTTCCTCAAGTATCGCTAAAAGTGTAGGGAGAATCAATGGTACCCACAACATACATTTTGCCCTCTAGTCGTCGTCATTGGTTTAACAAATGTAAAAAGCACCTGCGGCCTGGGAGTTTTCATCCCTTCTAGTTATTTCGTTTTAAAGTACAAAGGTACTAACTTTTTGCCTCCATGATGCTCCCTAGACTGATATCTAATATATTCGCAATATTGTGGAATATTAAACGATAATATATCATACAATATTGTAAGTGAATGTGCTTACTGTGACTTCCTTTTTCCTTCATCACTACAAACACACTTTTGCATCAAACATTTAGAGAGCATAAATAGATTGCACGAAAATTTTCAAGATAATGCTCTACATTTTGAATACCGTGCAATAACTTGAAAATACTGTGTCTGATTACTAAGGTACCTAATGGCATTCGAAACAGATATCTTGGTGCAACATATTTACATTTATTTTAAAACATACTGCTCAACGAAGGTATTAACACAAAATCTCTAAAAGTATTGTACCATTCTCAGGATTGTGTGCGATATTCAGTATCAGAGATGACGTTCAATATATCGTACTGATAAGCAACTTGAGTACAGCAAAAAGCGAGGGTATAAGGAAATGATCATTTAATTCTGTAAAAACTATTAAGAAAGAATAACGCAAGTGAAGAAAAATATTCTTTATTAAACATTGAAAAGATATAGTTTTAAATAAACGAGACATTAGTAAACTAGAACGGTGATTATGCACTTACGA
Source organism: Argiope argentata (assembly GCA_026289955.1). Lineage (NCBI taxonomy): Eukaryota > Metazoa > Arthropoda > Arachnida > Araneae > Araneidae > Argiope > Argiope argentata. Next base: position 610,739 of record JAOUZG010013930.1, on the reverse strand, counting down.
TAAGATAGAAATTCTTTTTCAAACACCGTGCAATTCCGCATCCCTCGGTTTTTCAGTCTGAATAGGGATTGTAATCGAGGATGGTTTACGGGGAGCTCGTATAGTAAAGATTCCATATCGGTCAAAAAAGCAGCTCAATTTCTCTTGTTCTACATCCTTTGGAATTTTCCAACAACGTGTAAATTCACGCTTGATCAAACCATGCTCATCAAGTTTTACATCATGCTTACCTTGAAGGAAAATATATCCATCCTTAATGGTCATTTTCAACTCATTAGGTTTGAACTGATTGCAGTCAATGCATATTTTAAAGTCGTCTGAAACCTCTTTGGTTAGGTCAAGGTTAAGCGAATTAAATCGCTCCTTTGGTTGCTCACAGTGACTAACGACATAACGATCAAGTTGATTAGGATTTGGTTTATTTTTTGATATAATTTTTGACTTTGTCTTTTGCAAGTTTTCAAGGGTATGTACGAACATTTTGAGTCTTTCGTTCCACATTATACCATCATTTGGTGCACGATTAACTTTTAATTCCATTGTTTGAATACCTTGAGATAGTTCCTTCTTAAATTCATCTGCAAACAAAGCCATTTCATCCAGTTTATCTGCCAGTTCCATGTCTTGGCTTGCAAGACCGTTTTTCAACTTCATGTTTTTCGGTTCCAAATCTTGTATCATGGGCTTTCTTCCTAGCAGCCTACTTTTACACTTAGCCTCCATAAAATATCTTGTAGATTCTTTTTGTCTTGCAAAAATTTCATTTCGTTTTAGCGAATCCATATGACTTCTTTACTTTACTACTAATTTAGGAAACGATAAGAGAAACTGCTGATTATTCAACTATTCATTTGGAAAAAAAATTATCATGCAATTATTCTGGTTAGACTTATTTTATAAACAATCGAATGTTGGAGAAAGATATGCTTACGTTTTCTTTACGTGGTTGGCTTATTTGTATGAATATTTCACAGGAATGAATTTACAACTATTGTTATTCATTGCTGCTCGTCAGTCTTAATGGTTAAAAAAACAATGAATGATGAAAAAAATTTAATTCATAAAAAATTATTATTTAAATATAAATAATTTTTAATGAGTTAATGAGCTATGAAGTACCACCGCAGGGTGAACTATTAGCATTAGACAGAGACTTTTGATCAAATTAAAATTCTTGATCCGGAAGCTGGAAGCAAATATTTTTATAAAAAGTGTTAATGTGTTACTAAATGTTATTATTAAATGCATATTGTTATTATATTTTAGGGTTTTAATGAATGTTCAGTTTTGCTTTCCTTGGCATCTTAATGATCAAAGGATCAAGATTGAACTAAACATCTTGAAACCAGACCATTATTTTCTAATACTTTGATGAGCCATTGACATACTCGTATGAATATTACAGAATAATAATTACATTACAATTCATTAAGTGAAAAAATCAATGGAAATAAATGCAAATTTAATTGCATGTTTACTAACTTTATGCATTATCTTTCGTTTTCATCGAATTCTACAACCTAAAACAATACAATATTGGTGATTGGATTATGACGCGAACTATTGGACAGCCAATCATTTTAAGTAATGTTCTCGATTTGAAAAATGTTTAAAAATTTCAATGTAAATTTGTATGTTTCTTTTATATTTTAATCAAACAATTTGGGATAAGCAAAAATGCAAATTTTTGTTTTAAGATTTCAGTGAGTTGAATGGCAACAAATGTGTTGACAGATGTGTCTTGTATTTTCTTCATTTTCTATTCATACGGGAACAAAAAAGCGCGTTTCTAATCAAAACATTAAATAAAATTTCGGATGATCTTTTTTTATAAATTGGAGTATGACTGATGTGGAAAGGAGTAAGTTGTGATATTTTGTACATAATGCTACTCTGATATTCCTCAAATAATTTCCATTTGAAATCGATTGCAAAATAATCGTTGTAAGGTGAATGATCTTTCAAACTGCATAAATATAACAGTAAGTTCAGTGGTAAAATTTTGATCAAGACAGTCTGTATTAATTTTGCTAATTTTTATTTTTAATTTTATTTTTGAGAATAATATTTTTTTATTCTGATACTGTAAAACTTTATAAAATTTGTTTCCAGTTTTAATGTCTTATTTATAGGTTGATGCCCTTTGTACAGGTAAAAAGATAAGCCAGAGTTGCAAAAGATGGCGTGTATTTTAACTTCAGCCTTTTAATTGTTATCTCTTTACAGCTGTGGAAAACTTTGTTATTATTTCATCTTCGTAATGTATAGAAATAGTACGTATATATTTTTTTAGTATTCTTTGATTCTCAAGAACTTGGCTCAAAGCCAGTTTGTTGAAAAAACGCGAATAGACTTTATTCCTTTTATCTACTTCTATACGTGAAAAATATTTTATAAATTCTCCGACTGAATATAAACCCGAAAATAAAAATACTTAAATATGTAATTTGTGAGATTTATTTTGTTAAATAATATATCTTTGCCATTTACTTTATTAGTAAATTTGAATTAATAAATTAATATATATTTTTTAATTTATTAGTATATTCTTAAAAAATATTCAGTTCTTATACTGTATTATTAAATTAACATAACTTAAAAATAAAAATTTGAAAAGGAAAAATATATCTTAAGATATATGAGTTTAATTTCAAGAAACAAAGAAATTGTTTTAAAATGGGAATCTTAAATAATTTTTGAAAGTTTACTTGCATATATATGTAATTTGGGGGAAAAATTCATATTTTTATGAAATTAAAAAGCATTTTCATAATATTTAAAGCATTATATTCTATTTTCATTAATGGATTTTCAATAATTTTGCAAAATACTAGTTTGATACAAGCTACTACCAAATACTAGATCCCTTTAATTCAATATTTTTAAATCTCTTAAAATAGCTATTGGATTTAAATAGTTTTTGATTTGTTGTATGCTAATTTTTTTTTTCAATTATTCTGCTGTGAAGTTTGAAGAGAATATCAAAATTTAAGTCATCTTTTTCTATTTTCTGTGTAATTTTTTTATGTAAAGAAAATTAAAGTACAAAACATAAATTTTAATTTACTTAACCTTCTTTCTACCATGAAAAAAATAACATGAATACTTTATTATCCGCTTTGGTTAACCTCAACTCAATGTTAGTCATCTGTTTCCTTTATGCACTTTATGTGTATATTGATAAATATATTTTCTTTTATACTGTAAAAAATAATTAAAATATATATATATCTAAATGTGTTGAACAAATCTTGAAATGTGTATAATATTTTTATAGTTGCTTTTTAATAATAAAGTATTAAATTTACCAAGATAGAATTTTAAAGCTATTTTGTGTACGAAATTATGTGTGAAGATATTCATCTTGATTTTTCCAAATTAAATCTGCAGCTTGCATTATTAATTTTGTATACAATTTAAATATGATATAATTATTATAATAAAATAAGTGGTTAAACCTAGGGACTTAACAATGTTGTAAAACAGCAGATATCATGCTTTTCAGTAAACATACATTTTTTTTATTTAATTCAAAGATGATTAATACTTTTGATTCTTTTTTTCTCCTTTTTTAGTGGCTGATTTTTCTGAAGATGATTCTTCCGAATTCTTTCCTGGTATGAATGATTTTACTTTAAATACTCTTTGTTTTGCTATATTTTTTAATAGAAACAACGTGTATTTTTCAGCACTTTTACATTTTCTATTTTCTTCCAAAAAATATGGGCTGTTTAATGCGGATGTTCAAGATATTTCAGAAGTTAAAAAAATAAATAAAATTGTTTGAGATTTTTAGGAAAAAACAAATAAGATTTGCTAAACATTTATGGGAATAGCAATTATTCAATCTTTAATAATTTGTGTTTCAATATTTTATTTTTGTATTGGAGATTCCACACAAAAGTTTATTTAGATTTGAAAAGTGAGTGAAAGTGTGAAAAATTTTAAGTTATGTTGCTACTGAACTGAAACTGAACAAATTTTCTTACATAAGCAAATTACAATAAAGAAAGATAAAATTTTATATTCAGAGCATTTTTAGGAATATCAAATGAATGGAAGATTATTAGATATTAATAAACAGCTGTTATATTACTTTATTTTTCATACAAAAATAATAAATAATTTATTGTTTTTGGTAAGTAGAAAAAACACTAATCTTTACTGCTTAAATAAATATTATTCAGGAGATGTATAATTATATATATTATTCAAATCTAAACAAAATTACTCTCAATGAAAAATAAAAGTATCAAAGTGTAGGCTTTTACATTTGTTTATGAGTATCAGAATGTGATGCAAAGTTTAAATTTTTTCATTAAAACTGCTATTCAATTCTAAGTTTTTAAAAAATGCAGATGTTTGTTATTTAATTTTTGCATCTGATGCTTTCTAAAAATTTTTTAATAAGAAATTGAAAGTTTGACTAATGAAGGCTTCTTTGATAGATCTCTTATTTGTTAAATTCTGTTCTTTTAATAAAATGTAAAGATGTATAAAAAATTTATTTCATTGACATGCTGACTATTGCTAATGCCATTTATTCACGTAAATTTGTCTAAAAGGATGAGCCATTTTTTACTATATTTGGCAATTGTATATTAGCTCCTAACAGTGTGATGTATCCTAAAAGCAAAGAATAGTCAACAGCTTTTTTTAGTACAATATGTTTTAGTAAATAATTAACTGCACACATTGCAGGTACACATATATAAAAGGTTTCAGCTTTAATGGACCATTTTTTATCGATTTTCTGAGGCCATATTCCTTGAACTACATCATACACTCATTATCTTACCATATAACACATCATTCCACCACGGCTTCTTTCATTCTGGTCTAGGGTCGTTGTGACCTGATTGCAAGGTCTTGGTTTGTGAGCCATAAAGTATCAGGTTCTTAACCTGATCCCACAAAAGGACGGTCATATAAGGGGGTCTTTTGCACATTAAATCTGTCAGGCCAAATGTCCTCCTGCTGGTGTAGAAAGGGATGTACCAGCTGAGGTGTCTTTCTCGTCATCTGACCGCAATTCAAAATTATGAGGTCTGTGCTAAGAAAGCCCTAGTTTACAACAAGATGGTAATATAATTAAAACTAAAACTAAACTTCATTCTGGTATTATTTTAGAGTTTGTTCTTAGAGGGTGCTAGTCAGTGCAACAGTGACTAATCACTTAAAAAAGGGCAAAAATAATATATTTATTGTAACCATTGATTAATTATGAAGGGTGTCATGCTATTGACTATATTCATTAATGTGATGGTTTACCATCTGATTTTAAATGCATTTCAAAATCTTCCTTGATGCAAAGTACAACATGATGACCGAGTGAGTGAAATGCTATATGTTTATTTCCTTTCTCTTTTTAAAGAGGATTGTAAAATGGTGCCAAACGATCTTATTTAAAAAGGGTTTTTTCCCTTCTCACTGTCACTCTTGATTGATATCGTTAGTAAGAGTTCCAGGACAGATGTTCAATTTGCGTTAAATTTTTTACTTGCTATCTGCAAAACTTTCCTACTGAAATGTATATTATTTGAAAGTTTTAACTCAAAAAGATGTTAATTTGAGGATACAGTTTGATCTCATTTAAATTTGATAGTTTTAATTTTTCCCAAACTGTAAAATTATCTATTATGTTTAAAATTATTATTTGTATTAATTAAACAAAAATATCATTAATTATGATTAAAAAATCATGCACTTTTACAGGAAAGTATAATGTAATCAAATTATCTTTGAAAGCTGTATCTTTTTCATACCATCACTGCTATGAGTTCAATGATTTAAATATTGATAATTTATAAATTGTGAAAAATATGTTTCTAACACTATAAAGTATTTTCAAGAGTTCAGTTTTTTTTTAAAAGATGTTTTTTTTTTTTTCTTTGATCAGAGAACATAATTTTTTAATACAAAAAATGCTATTAAAAGTATCCACTGATTAAAACAATCTGTTCCACTAACTACAATTTTTTAATTTGCTTTATTTATTATAATTCAACATTGTAAAAAGCATTTGAAAAGAAGTGAGTTTTCTAGATTAATAAGCTCGCTAAAAAAATGAGAACTTCTAAATAATTTAGTTTTTATGACATGGAAGGATGTGCTTGTATACTCATTAAAATTTAAAGTTAAACTTCTCTATTGATGAACAACAAATTATAATTATTTCAAAAATTAAAAAAATTAAACTTCTATTAATATTATTATTATTTGTACATAATCCTTCTATTATCATAAAAAATTGGATTTTCAAAACTTGGTGATACAAGCCTCCCCTTTCTCTTTATAAGGAAATGAATATTATAAGTAGAGAGATGAATATATTTATTTTCTCTCCTCTTCTCTTCAGAAGAAGCTGAGACCCTCAAAGAGTGAAACCCAAAGTTTGTCTGTATCGTATAGTTAATGCAAATATTTAATATTTAAGTGATAGAAGATAAAAAATCAGGTCAATTAGATAGAAAGTGTAAATCATTATGACATTGTGTTAAAACTATATTAATTGTTATCATCATTAATTGTTTTAAATAAATAATAAATAAAATTCCAGAAGTTTTTCTCATTAATAAAAAATAGACTGCAATAAACATTTATTTTAAAAATACTAATGTATATTTAAAGTTTTTTTTCGTAAATTTCTAATTGTAGAGGAACAAGACTAATTATAACTTCATTATAAGATGGATAAAAATAGATGAGTTTCAGGAACAGTTATCTACTTCCAAGTTTCAAATTTATGAGACAAAGTACAAAAATACATTGCATTCACTAGAATACAATGTAAAAATGATCCCCTAGAAGGATCATGAGAAATATACCATGATGTTAATAAGATAATCCCATCTGTTGTATTAAAAGAGAAGTTGCAGAGTCATATACCACTAAATTATTAAAGTTTTGTACTTAATGCAAACATTTGTTTTCAATGCTGTAACTAGCCAAATAAATTTTTAACATATAACATTTTTATTACTGAGCTTAAACAAGTTTATTTTATAAGTTTGCATATTTTCTTATTATTGATTAGGTTCTGTAATTTTGAGGATGCAAGAATTTTGATTCCATATTTAAAGAGGTGGGGAAAACTACAAGTGTCGAATAATTTCTCTATCAATTTACTTTAAAGGATTAACTAACTATTAATGATCACCAATCATTCTATTTAACTTTCTGCTGAATTTCCACTGTATACATTTTTAAAAAGCAAATGGAAAAATTAAATGAGAATTGAATTTATAAAAGGATTTCAACGTAATACCAATGATGAATGGTCTAGGAAGTTGATCGTGTGGCAAGGCTATTAAGAAAACTAAGTTTTTAAATAAACAAAATTATTTTTATTTGATATATTATTCATAAAATTTGGGTTATTGAATTCTAATTAAAATTTTTTTAAAAAAAAATCAATTTTTTAATTGTGGGACAATTAGTAGCTGTATAGAATAAATTGTTATCAATGTCAGTACTGATAGTATGTCTTGCCATGAGTATGTCGACAACAGCATGTTTTACATTTTAAATAAATTATGGATTTCCCTTATTTTGTCCTTTATGTAAAGAGAAAAATGGATTTTGTAAAAAAAAATTAGAAACATTGTTGTATAAGCTGTGTTAATTGTTATTTCTAGAATCATCTGCTGTGAATAATACATTATCTAATTCATCTTTGAGTAACGGCGCAACTTTATCATCTTCTACTGTATCCAGCAGTTTTGCAAATTCAACATTTTCTAGTATTCATGGAAGCAATTATCCACAGCTTTCATCTGTAAGTATTTTTTGAAATTTAATAAAAGAAATTGTAAATTATTAATCCCTCAATCCAATTTACTTTTTACTTTTTGTATTTGAATAAAAAATAATTGTAATCAAAAGATTCTGATGAATCTTGTATTTCAGATTTTTCTGTGTCAAATTAATAAATATACATATGTTTGTCTGCTAAACATAATACCTCAAAAAAGTTTTGATTTTGATAAATGAAATTTGATATGTTATCGGTACACAAAATTGGTAGATTTCTATCCATATTTTGAGCAAAATCTATTCAGAAAAGTTTGTGCAGTTGTTTATTATAGAAGTTAAAATGATAATTACAAAATAAAGATAACTTCTTGGAGATGAATTTTCATGCACAAATTAAAATCCCAGCTGTAAATATCTATCAAATTTGGACCAAATTCATCTAATGTTTGACTGTACCCTTTGGTCTGTACTTCCTCAAGCAATGTAAACCTGATAACTCAAAAACAAAATTACTAAAATATATGAAATTTGGTTTGTGTTGCGAAAATAGTTCAGAGTCCAGTTTAGATCCAATCTATCAGAAAAAAGACATCGTAAATAGGCATTTGATGTTCTAGCTGTTGTGTATTAGTTGTATCTTGATATTTAATTGCACATTAATAGATTTTTTTCTTAACTATTGTTTATCAATGCTATTTGCAATACATAGGTATATTTATTTAGGTAAACAAAAAAGTTTTGGCAAGCTCATTCTCACCAATAATTTTTGTCCAGTGTCATTCCTTAAAATGAAATGGATATGTGTCTTTTTTTAAAATACAGTTGAGTTTTTCTATATTTCTATTAATTTCAAAGTTCCTTGAAAGAATTCACTGTAGGAAAATTTGGTACAATATTGCTTTAATAGTGACAAAAAGAAAGAATTTTTTTTATCAAATTATAAAAATATGCTTATATGCCTAATAATTTGTTGTGAAAAATTTTGAACATACAATTTACTTACTCTATAGTTTGATAGTGGAAATTACTAAATTGGCAATAAATATTCTTGGCTCTTTTTGCCATTTATAATTGGCAAGTATTGAAGATTTTGATATGTACCAAAAACAATTTACATAATAGCAAATTCTTTTTAGTGTTCTTTTTTACCGATTTGATTATTGCTTCTTCAATCTAATCACATATTTACAATTTCATATTTTCCACTATTGTCGAAAATCGTAATAATCAACTTTTTCAAAAATGTTATATCATATTTGTATAAATCCCATACTTTTTTTATATTACCCCTTTTTTAAAAATTAAATTGAACTTCTTTTTCAGATTTTAAAATACTAATGGAATTAAATACTAATTAATCAAAATAAGGAAGAAAAATAAAAGGAAATTTAATGACTGAACCTTTTTTTTCTCTCCTTCCCTCTTTTTTGTTGTGTGTAGATTAAAGTTTGCACTGAATAAAATTGTTATAAAGATTAGTTATGCATTAATGAGGCTTGGAATAATTTACTACTCAAATTGTTTAATTTTATGTATTCAGCATATTACTATTTTATCTCTTAAATTTTATCTAAAACAATAAAATTGTGTAATTTTTTGTTGTCCCTTTTTTGCATTAATTTTTATAGTAATAAATCTAAACTTTGTTTTTTTATATTTTAACTCTTTTTTTTTTTCCCGTAGCCCCAAAATCCTCCATCTCCTCAATACCCATCCAATCATCCACTATGTGGCTCTAAACATTTGTGTTCAATCTGCGGTGATAGAGCTTCAGGAAAACATTATGGTGTTTACAGGTTAGTATTTCAAAATACTTTGATTTTTGGAATTATATATAATATTTATTATTTTAATGAAACATAATGACTTTTTAAATAAATTTAAGAGTTTGAGGTATTTCAGTAGAGGCTTTTGTATACTGGAATTCTGATGTAAATGAAAAGCGGAAGCGCTGTTATGTTAAAAAGAATACTCATTTATAGTCTTAAGAGAGGATTTTAAAATATTTGCAATATTTATTGCCATAGTTTCCTTATATAACCAGTGGATTTTGTGTTTAAAAAAAATTTCAAATTTCATTGTACCTATTATATATTGCTATGGATGTCTGGTAATGAACCATTCTCCATCAGAAAAGCTTACAGTCAAGATTTGAATGCTGTTTATGTTGTGTAAAATAAATAAAAAATGAGGCTGAAAGCTTTGGTGAATTGGCTGACATATTTCAGCTATAATCAGCTTTGTCCAATAAAGTTCGAGAACAAATTCAGTTCTTCAATAATATTACATTTCCAATTGTTAGCATCATGTCGCATTCAGCCTTGATGTGAGCTGTTTCATGATGAAATTATTTAAATTCATATAGATTGCCATGTTGCAAAGAGAGTGGGTAAGTTACATGACAGATATTGTACTAAAAGTTGTAAAGAACACATTCTGAAAATGCAATATTGTTGACAAAAACAGTGAAGACTTATTATCTAGTGACTTGAATAATGTGATGATTTATTCATTTCCAAATCTGATGAATCAGATTTCAAAGGTTTTTTAATTAATAAATTAAGTGGTAACCTAAGGTATTGACAATAAATATTTTTGATTATTTGTTGTTAAAATTGCAGCATATTATACAACATATTTTTAAACTAATAAGATAATGCTTTGTGAATAAGGCAGCACAACAGTTTATATACCAGAAAATATAGTTTATATACCAGAAACAGCACAACAGTTTATATACCAGAAAAAACAGTTTATATACCATTGGAAATTACTAACTAGTGAACAAATCAGCTTTTGGCATAAGGATGTTGAAACTAAATAATGTAATATGTGATTACATTACTCTAACAATTTATTAATGTCAACTTTATCAATAAGTTTTACTTGTTTTGCTAACACTTTAGTATTAAATTATTTTCTGTTTTTTCATTATTTAGTAATTTCTTCTTTGCTTACAAAACTTGCCATTTGTTTCTGTTTAATGAGAAATTCTTAACTGCTGCTTATAATCCACCATGCTGAAAGATAACATGCATAAAAATAATTAATTAACCAATTAATTATTATTTTAAGTTGCATAACTTTATTTAAAATTGAATATACATAGAATTAATTACTTAGTAAAATGGCTTTTAAATTTGAATGCTATATATTCATCTCATTTTTCAGTAAATTCTCTCATTGCAATAAAAATGAATATTATATCACTCTTATCGTTGGCATGTTATCAAAGAAAAAAGTCCAGAACCTTTTTGTTAATTTCGTATCAAATTTCTCATAAAACATAGTTTTGAAGTCATTTTGAAATTAATGAAGTTCAGTTGTTTAAATAAAAACTTAATTATAGGTAATCCTTGTTAATTTAAAGTGCTTAAATTAACAAGGTTTTTTAAAAGTATTTTTTGAGCTTTTCCAATTTCAGTATGCTTATTTTTATAACCAGGGTTTAATAATGCTTCTTCTTGTTTTTAGTTGTGAAGGTTGCAAAGGATTTTTCAAGCGCACTGTAAGAAAAGATCTGTCTTATGCCTGCAGAGAGGATCGTAATTGTACTATTGACAAACGTCAGCGGAATCGTTGCCAATATTGTCGCTACCAGAAATGTTTAGCAATGGGAATGAAAAGAGAAGGTAAACTTTTTTTATTTCAGTTCCAGTTCTTTTATGAATTATTTTTATTTTATAGATCCTTTTGATGGTGATTGATGCACTGTTGAAAAGTAATTGAAAAATATTAAATTAGAAATTTTGTTTATATATATTTATATATATATAAATACTAGAATAGTGAAAAGAAATTTTACAACTTTAAATCTCAGCCTTCTGTTGCACAGCCATATATTGGTTACGACGGAATTATCATTAAACTTATTGTATCATGTTTCTTGTTTTCCCAGATCCCACTTTATTATTTTGGGAGTTTTGCATTTTTTTGTCTTTAATGACCTTCATTATTTGAAAGTAGTAACATAGATGAAGCCAATGATGTTGCAATAAGTGATGCATTGTTTCCAAGATGCTACAATAATTCCATGACTGACTCAATGCATGCTACATAGCAAAAGGAATGCATAGTGATTATCTATGATAATTATATTCAACACTTAAATTATTGCCTCATCAAGCATGTATGTTTCAGCAGTAGTTCAGTTCAGTATAGTAGCTATGCTATTTGTTGCTCAAGAATTTTTTGAGATTGATGTATTCTTTTTGATTAATCTGATATTTATGAATAATCTACTTATTATTTAATCATACATCTATTTTAAATTCATTTTATTTTTATATAAAAATTTCTTCAGCTGGTGTGGCACAGAAATTTGAAAATAGGGTGCTAATTTAGGTACCATCCTCATCATTTGATCACATAAATTCTCAGGTGAAAATGAAATATTGATATAACTGAAGCAAGACTTAGAAACTTTATTTCCCTATCATGTATAAAATTGTTATTTTTTAATTACAATATTAATTTTAAACAAAAGATTAAAAGTTAGAATTATAAAGGTGTTTAAAAATACTGAAATCCTTTATATAATAATGTTTATGAAATTTGATTTTGTAGTCACATATGAAATCGATCTGTTCCTTTCAGTCAAGAGCATATATTATGTACAAATATTATAGGTATTTATTGTGTTTACCTAAAATAGAGTAACAATTCTAACAAATAAAAATTTAATTTTATTATTTTAATTAATTAAAATCATTTATTAATAATTTAAACAATTAATGGGTTAATCAAAATTAGAAAATTATTATTGCACAAATTATTCGATTTATTAATCATTCTTCAATAATTAAATACATATATTTTGAACCCTCTTAAATCTACAAATGTATACGATGACAAGTTGTGTATATTTGCATGATATCAGATTTAAAATGAATTTCTTTATTTCTAAGCATAATTTTAGTACTCCAATCGAAGAAGCAACAATTCTTCAAATGAAATTTTATTTTAATTCTTATAAAAATAAAGGAATGAAACAGATTACATACAATTTGTATGGTCAACTAATTTGAATCTTTTGGAATAATGGAAATAATAATAGTGGTAGTGTGTGTATATATATATAATGCAGTATAAAATAAAGTCTAATGTTGAACTACAAAAAATTAAAAAATAGTTAAAGGATATTGGAAATATTTATACCATTTTGTAGAGCGTTTATTGGAGTAGGTTTTAGTTCATAAGAATCATATACACAATAGAGAAAAAGAAATGGAAGAAATGTTTAGTTAGCAAATACCAGAGAAATAATGTCCACACTTAGTAATAATAATTGTCTTTCTTTAAATCGCACTGCAACTGTATTGCGGAGATGGAATGAGTCACCTGAGGAGCAAAATGACCCCCTGTGTTTTGTCTATGGATATTTCATATTTTTACCTTTGTAACAGCCTAAATATTTCACAATGTGGGCTATTACAAATTTTTTTGTGACTATTTCTTATAGTTTCTAAATATATTCTTATGTTTGTTTGATGTTGCATTGCATCCCTTTATCATATTGGTTGAATGCTTTACTTAAGTTTAAAGCTAATTTTTCTTCTTGGATGCTATGCCTCAGCACCTTGAGGGTGCTGCTATTATATATATAAAAGATTGCGATAGTAAAAAAAAAAAAAAGTATTTTGATGCATCTGTTTTTGGCCACAAATTTTGTCTGCTTGTGAGGATAACTTAAAAAAATATAAGATGATTAAAATTGAATGTTACTTTTTATACCACATTTGTAGATTTGTATCAGATAAAGGATATTTATTCACAGGAATTATATATATCTTTTAGTCTAAACAGTGGGAGTATTTTGATTGCAAAACATAAAGAGACAAAATTTGTGATGGTTTTAGCATTTCAAATGTTGTTCTGTATTAAATTTTCAGCCATATCATGCACAATTGATTGGCTATTTGTTTACAGAAAATATGCAATGATCCGTGGATGATATTTGATGGCTGATTCTGTTGCTAAAATTGTAGTTTTGTTTGAATTCTGGCCTAAATATATCAACAAAAAGGTGTTTAAAATGGATTAATGCTATTCTTCTCTGTAATGGTAAATCTTCATGCCTGGAATTTTGAAATTAAACATTAGAGCACACTTGGCATTTATAGTCTTACTCAAGATCCACAAATTTTATGCTTGAAGGAAAACACCTTTATTAGGGAGTGTAAGGAAAAGCTTCTTGGGAAGTATTCCCTCTGGTATTTATTTGAATTTTTGGATGCAACTGGATTGATCATCACCCTCTTGGCGCTCTTTTCAAAATCGCCGTCGCTGCTCTCATGTCCTCCCAGAGGAAGATTTCCTCCAACGACAACATTGGGTTGCCATATTTTGTGCTAAATCTCCTTGGCGAAAAGGGAGTGATGTTCTTTCTGGATCAACTGAATTTTTGTTTGCATTGACTTTAAAAAATTTATTATTTTTCTAAATTTATTTTTAATTGTGGCTTTCTTGTCATAGTTTTATTACATATTTAATTTATTAAAAGTTTTGTCAGTTTCTTTTTAATCATTATTAATTATCATCAACATCATTTATTGTTTTAATGTGTTATACATTTTTAAATGTGAATATCTTTTCAAAATATTTTAGACAAATATTTCAAAGGTTTCAATTTTTTTATCCTTTTATATTTTATTATTTTTTAAATTCAGAAATGGCTTATTTTTAGAGGATTATTTATTTTTATCTTGTCAGAGCATGATGTTGTTTTTGAGATGAGGTTTTTTAACAAAAATCCATAGTCGAAAAATTGAAATTTTATTATTTACATAAGCATCTTCAAAATAAAGCTTTTAATAACATGTTGGCATTGCATTTACAAAAGCTCTGATTTTTTAAAAAATAAGTTAATGGCTACAGCAAATAAAACCTAGAAAAATGTCATTTTGAGCATGTGATTATATGAAATGAAATAAATGGGGAAATGTGATATTTTTTAAACAATAAATGCGAGACAAAGTTGTTTTTTTATTGTTTGCTATACTAAAGTGACTCATTCAATGAAACAATTAAAATGAATAAAAATATAATTGAACTCGCACGAGCACATGGTGCTTGGCCATTCAAGAAATCAGGTTCCGACATCATACATTGAAATATATATAGCAGATTTCATTTTAATCTTTAATTTTTATATAGGAGAATAAGGCTGGCATGAAGTTTATTGTGTTATATTTATGTATCAGAATTTAATTTTCTCTTTTCTGCAGCTGTTCAAGAAGAACGCCAGAGAAACAGAGAAAGAAGTGAGAACGAAGTGGAAAGTACAAGTAATATACAGCCAGACATCAGTATTGACAGAATTTATGAAGCTGAAGTATGGATGGATACAAAGAAAGAACCAGTATGTTCATTTATATTATTTTGTTAGATTTTCATATCTTTTTTGAAAAAAGAAATTGTTTAGGAAATGTCAAACCATTAATTGTGAAAGTTTCTTGATAATTTATGTAATCAGTTAGATAAATTTTTAATTAAAAGTAAATTAAATCTTATAATTTAGAATTATTTCTTGCAATTCTAAAACTGTATAAGTAAAAACCTATGTAGTGTTTGTGAAATACAATCTAACAAATATTCTTCATAAATACTATGAATCACATAAAAGATTTAAAAAGCTTACTATATATATATATATATAATAATTGTCCTTAGAAGCTAAAATATTTTATAATTTATTAAAATTCCAATTTTTTAATAGAGTATTTATATTGAAATATCACACTTCTGCTATCTTTTTATTTTGACCTTTTAAAAAAAGAAAATCTGAGGGAGGGGAAAAAAATTGAAGACAAACCTCTCTAAATTCCAGTATATCAAAACATTAATAAGAAGTTTGTTCATGCTTAATTTTGTTTGTTTATAGATAAGTTCATTAACTTATGCTTTAAACTGCATGATTCTCTTAATTAAAAAAAATATTGAAAAAAAATGAGAGAGATTGCCTTACCTTTTCTGCCATGCACAATGTTATGCAAATTATTAAATAACATCTAGGGTGTGAGTTTTAAATGAAATTTAACTACAAATATAAAACCAGAATGTCCTTCTATTGCTTTTTAACATCTTTATTTGAATAAAACAAATAGCAATTTTTTTAGTTGGAAAAGACTGAATCATCGAGCTGGATCCAATCTTTAATTTAGGCTTCGTTCTTTGTTAAAGCATATTATTAAGATGTGAAAAGGTCGCTCTTAGGATTATAATTTTTATTGCATAAATCTTGTGCAATAACAGATGCTCCTTAATAATTAACATATATTGAAAAATAATTGCAAAGTATCTTATATAATAAAAATGAGTTAACAGCCTATTTTAATATGTGATTAGATATTAAAAATATGCTTTATGAATTGTGATAAGCATTTAAATGGCAGTAGGGATTAGAAAGAAAGTGTTAACTTGATAAACAACAGATGTCAACTGATACTGGTAAGAAAAATACAGTTTCAGTTGACATGGGTTAGATTTTGTATGTAAAATTAATATGAATATTCAAAATCACTTTAGAAATTGTAGATATTCTGTGCTTATGAAAAAGAACATCTGTGTAATGATATTAAATTTTCTTCAGGACGTTGCAAGTATATGCCAAGTTGCTGATCAACAACAGATTCAATTAGTTGAGTGGGCCAAGCATATTCCTCACTTTAATGAATTGCCATTGGAGGACAAAATTACTTTATTGAAAGCTGGTAATACTTTAACATATATTGCTAACCCAAAGAGTAAAATATTTGATAGCTTTTGATTTTGAATTATTACTTTGTTCAGAATAGATTATTTCCCTAATTTGACATACAGATACATATATATGTTCTGTATACTATTATTATAACACTATAAAAAATATTGGATTGTTACATTTTGATGTAGAAATTTATACTTTCTTTGTCATGTTATTTGTTATTTTTATTTAATCAGTCTAGTTTTAAAGTTATTATACCAAAAAGAATAAATATGACACAATATTAAATTTCCTTTTTTTTTTTTGTTAGTACATAAATTTGTATAGCTGTTATATCTTTTTAAAAATTGCTTCTATAAAATAAGAAAGATAGTTTTGACACGATAATTAAGCATTACTAATCAAAATGAATAAAATGTTGTTAAATGCTGATTAACTTAAGATGCAGAATTCTAGATTGCAAAAGCATATTGGAGTAAACTTCAGTACTTTTTATTTAACATTTCCTGTACAAAAAGACCCCCCACCCCCTTTTTTTTGTTAACTTATGTAACTGTTACATATTTAAATGGCCATAAAAGTTGACGTTGTAGAAAATTAAAGGTTGATTAAAAGAATGAAAATTTATTCCATCAAATGGCTTACAAGTTTGTGTGGGAAAAATAAATATATTATGATTTTTTTTTCTGTGAAAGTACTTTATTCTTGTGTTTTTTCCTCATACAAACATATTTATTCATTTGTTAATATAATTTATGGCATTTAAAAAAATCTGTACTGTTTTTTAATACATGGAAGTAAATATTTTGAAGTGAGTTGATTAAAGTATTTTTTCCTTATCATAAGATTTAGACATTCCAAATGATTTGAAAATTATGAATCAAAACCTTCCAAAATTGTTAACTTATCTATAGAAGTCACTATTAAGAGAATGAATTTTTTTTTAAAAATAGATATAAAGATAAATTTTATTTGTAAAGATAATTCAGTTCTAATTCAAATTTTGAGATGTGTTCTGTACATAAACATTTAATAGGATTTCTAATCAAAAGATATTCAAGATTTATAATTCCTTTCTGTTATAAAAATATAAATTTAGTAATATAATAGAGATGTTAAATTTTTAAACATTTGTTCTATACTCTATTAACCTGATTTTATTTTCTGTTGAAATTATTTAGAAATAAATTCAACATTTTTTTAAAATTAAATTATTTTATGTTTTTAGTGCAAATTAAATAGATTTAAATTAAAATTTTGAATTATATATTTATAACTTTTTATTTTAAAAATAATGTTATTAGGTATTTATTTATTTAGAAAAAAAAAGGGTCAAAATTAAAATATTTTGCAAAAAAAGTTTACAGATTTTTCTTACATAAAAATGATATATTAATTTAACTTCTGAGAAAATCATGCATTATCATTTTGATTTAAGGCTATTTTTTTACTTTAATGAATCTGAATTAACTCTCTGTTTAAAGAATGTAGAAATAAATTCAGCTTTTTATTGAAATTAAAGGTTTTT
Organism: Argiope argentata; assembly: GCA_026289955.1. Lineage (NCBI taxonomy): Eukaryota > Metazoa > Arthropoda > Arachnida > Araneae > Araneidae > Argiope > Argiope argentata. The sequence continues at coordinate 592,752 of JAOUZG010013930.1, read as the reverse complement.
GTTGGGTTTTTTCGATGCAAGTTAAAATTTAGTCACATTTTACTATTAAGTGCAATGATAAGGAAACAGTTAATTTCTTGAGACTTTTAATGTGACATAAAGGTATATTTTTGCATTGTTCTCTTGACATATTTTTTATTTTATTTATAGGCTGGAATGAAATTCTGATTGCAACATTTTGTCACAAATCTATTGGATGCAAAGATGGGATTATGTTTGCTACTGGGCATGTTGTTTATCGCAATAATGCCATTAATGAAGGTGTCGGGAATATTTACGATCGTCTTCTTCAGGAGCTTGTTGCCAAGATGAGGGAGCTGAAAGTGGACAAGACTGAACTCGGTTGTCTCAAAACTATTATACTTTTCAATCCAGGTACCTTTTCAAACTAATCAATTGGCTTATACTTTATAAGAAACAATTTATATTGATGATTTTGTACTTCCAACATAGTGCATTATTATGATCTGAATACATTTAAAAACAATTTCTGTATTCAAAAGAGAATTGTTTAAGTCTGAAATATTTCATGTTCTACGTGTAAAACTTTATATTTATACGTAAAAATATCAGATACTAGTTGCCTCCAGTGAATGAGGCAATTCAAAGAAAGTACTAATATTTGATTTTAGATTAATCATTTTTCATTTGTTCATGTTCATGATTTCATCAGCTTGTCTAGAATTAAATTATTTCTGATATTGTGTAAGTTCAGATAATCATTACCTGAACCTTTCTAATGAAGATTGTTCCATGACACCATATATCTATTAAAAATGTAAATATCCAGTTCGTCCATCTTCCAAATTTCCTAATGGTGTAATTTCACTTTTTTTTTTGCTTGTTGCTGTTGTCTTTTAAACTACATAGACATTAAAAAGAAGTCTCCTGCTTTGACTTTCAGTAGTGCAGCTGAAAACTATTGTGTGTATATATATATATATATATTCTAATATTGTTTCATATACAATATTAAATGATTTAATATTTTCTATCAGCACATGCAAGTTTTAAGGGCTTAAAACACATAAACAACCAACATATAATTGACCGAGTGAGAAACATGGAGTTTCTAAATGAATGCCTGTCATTTTTAAGGTTTGGTCCTGGGATTTATTTGATGATCATTGTAAAAATCAATTTTAATGAAATATCAGTTTTTTGGAACAAAATGGCAAATTGTTCGGAATGATAGGTACTCGTGGAATTAAATTGCTGTCTACTATAGCAGCTCCTGTAATAATGGTAGTTTTCATAGTGTTACTGCCTATCTGTGTGATGCGAAACCTACAGTTTTTGCATAGTCTGAGCACATCAAGATTTCGCATCAGCAGAGTAGGAACCTCAACTTTAAACTCAGCTTAATGCTTATGGGAAGATATGCCTGTTAACTTTATCTAGTTGAGAAATTCAAAGTTGCAGGAAGTACTATCGTCACTAACTATCGCAGCCTGTCACACCACTTGCTTAATTCTACTAAGTTCTACTCTTGGATCTGACTCTCGACTTCTAGTTACTTTAAAACCCCTAGTTTTATTACTCCTCTTTGAAAGATTAGATTTTTTGCTTATTAGGCATTTAAAAAAAAAGAAAAAACTAAACTAACCGGAAAACCAATCTATTTAAAACTGTATGCATAATCGAAAAATAGTTGACTAATATAAATACACTTTAATTACAAAAGTACACTACTAACTTAAAAATTTATTTACATTGTGTACCTGAAATAAAACAAAACAGCAAACTAATGTATCAAAATCAAGTCCATATCCATTGAAAATGCAATTTTGAACAATCAGCTTTTATTCACACATAAACAATACAATGTTCATGGGTGAGTTTCCCACGTCAATTATGGTAACGCAAATATATGAACTTTTTATGCCAGTTTGGGTAAAGTTATGTTGATTGGAAATTTTTTATTTCCTTTATTGTGTTTCATTTTACATCAAAAGGAATCTGAAATATCTATGAATTGACAATGTTTAATTTTAAATGCATCAAACACTAATGCATCAAAACTAGTTTTCTGGAAAGAGTTTGTAGAATGTTGATTATGTTAAAGGAATTGGATTACCAAAAGAATGAATTTTTTAAACCAAAATTAGCTTTATCTGATAAAATAATAATAATTCATGGAAAAACTCAAACATTTACATTAATAATTGTTTTATTTTAAAAGACTTAGCAGTAAAAAGTCTGTGTTCTTTTTGTTAATGAATTTTTATTTGAAATTTTCCCTTTGTTGGTTGTTTTATAACTTTAAAACAAAAACTAATTGCAGTTCATCTTCACAAAAAATGTCAGAATTCCGTAACATCACCATTCACATATTTTAGTATTGGGAAGTTCATTTTTAAATTCCAAATTTTATGCCTGTGCCAGATTATTTAGTGTTTAGTTCTTTTTTTTTTTTTTTTTTTTTTTCATTCACAGTTCTTTTCTTTTTTTTACAGAGGCAAAAGGGTTGAAATCTGTCAATGAAGTGAACAACTTACGTGATAAGGTTTACACTGCCCTGGAGGATTACTGCAAGCAACACTATCCTATGCAGGGCTCTAGATTTTCTAAACTTTTGCTACGACTGCCAGCTTTACGTAGTATGGGATTAAAGTGCCATGAGCATCTATTTTTCTATAAGCTCATTGGGAACACAACTCCCATTGACAACTTCCTCGTAACGATGCTGGAAAATCCAAGTGATACTTAAAGACAATACCCAATTAGTCATTGTGGATGGATATAGCTATTGTTTCCCATTTTAAATATAAGGGCTGTTTATTTTTTACATCTTGTTTGTTTCAAAAACTTGCATATTTTTAAGCATCATTATCCTTAGATTTTTTTTAGCAGTAAGAAAACAATGTGAAACCAAAGATCATGCATTTTCTTCCAGAAAATGTATTTTTATGTTGTATTAAGTTATGGATTTTTTTTTCCAACTTTAGATTTGAATTGCTAATTGAAAATTAAGTTAAGCTTGGAAGACTTTTTACAATTTCAAATTTTAATCCAATATATTTTAATAAAAATTCAGAAAATTTGTATCTTTTTAAAAAATTTTAACTCTTTTGTTAATTACTTTGGTCTTGGATATATGTTTGATTTGAAAATATAATCAAAAGTTAAAAAAATTTGATATTTTATTGCTTTTAATACTTTTGTAATTGATTTCAATAATGTTTAAGCTACAAATGTCTCCAATAATTGATCAGTCTGTTTTAAGAAATTATATAATATAAATTTAATTTAGCAATTTTGAGAATTTAATTTCTTATTCAATGTGCTATTTTGTTTGTAAGTACTTTCAATTATTGCTCTAAATTCTGAAATATAAATTGTTTAATTAATCAGCTGAATTTAAAATAAACAATTTTAAGATATAAGAAATGGACACCTTGTTGAAATGGTATGGAATGATTCTATATCTGTGTCATTATAGATACCTGAAACAAGGTCAGTTTAATAACGAAAATTATTTTGGTTTTAAGGAAATTTCATATTTTTTGTCCCCCCTTCTTTTTCCTTGCTGTGGGTTTGTACATGTGCTTGCTTTTCTCCTCCCCCCTTTAAATGTGCCTCTTGTCTCAATAGGCATGCTTTTAATATATTTGGTTTTGTAAGTGCATGCTTTATATTTATTTTTGTGTAATGTATTATATATTACATTAGCTGATTTTATTGCAAAACCTATTTTTCCTTTATATAAAAGATTTAATATACTTATAATAAATCTGTGGTAGATTATATATATTTGTTGCTGTGATGTGAAATTGCTACTGATGAGAAATATGTTTATGAAAGTTATATTTTTAATCTAATATTGAATAATAATTGTTGAAGAAGCAATTCCCCATCAATTATTATATATTGCTGGATGGATTTAGAGCATTTTGAAGGGTTGTGGAAAACTTTAAAACAAATTGATTTTTAAAACTGATATCTATATTTTATATAAATATGTTACACATTATTATGGCTGTTAAGCTGTTTTCATATTTTGCAGATGAAATGCAAATCTGTTGGGAGTTGCTTCCAATTTGTTTTTAGCTCACTGTGTTTTGTGAGGTAAGTGCCTTACATTAAACCAGTGTCGCATTGTATTGCTGTTTTTTATCTTGGTAAAATCTGGAAATTTTAATTTAAAACTGTGGCAAAATGTGTGATAGAACTCTATTGAAAGAAGTTGACTGGAGTTTATGGCATTTCAGGTTAATTCATCTGTATTCCTGAATGCTTTTTTTTGAGAAACTGCATGTTCAGTACAAAAATTGAAATGTCTTAATTTTGATTTCTTCGTTGTTTTTAATGATCCATGTATGTTTGCTATAGATTTTTGTTCATGTGTTTTTTCCAGAATCCGTGTATAACCCATAGCTTGTTTCATAATCACATGTTCATAAATTAAAGTTCATAGTACATATTTTCTCATGTGAATGTTACTCGTGATACTATTTCATTTTGAGTTTTGCACTTATTTAGATATTATGTTTAGGGTAACCTTTTTTAAGAGATTGTTCTGACAACTAAAACACTGCCAGTTGTAGAGTGTATTACTTAAGTTTTTGTCTATATTTATGTATCATTATTATCATTATCTTTATATGAAAGCTCTGCTTTCAGAATTAGTGTAGCTAGATTTTAAAGATTTTTTTAAAAAGAACAAGCATTTCATTTGTTTAACATGATGGTTATTCATGTTATCATTTTATTGTATTTTTAGTTTCTTTTATTGCTGTAAAATCCTGTTCCAATACGAATTGGAAGTTTTGGAAAAATAATTTTTTATTTTAACATAATAAATATTAATTTAATAAATTAGTATTGATCTTAAATGTAAGTAATGTTCTGAATGGAACTTAAATTTGTAATAAAGTATGTAAAATTGTGAAGATTTTTTTTTCAAGGCAAGGCTATTAAAACTTCTCATTTTATTTTCATTGCATAGACAATAAAGGGCCAATCTTTATTGTTGTGTTTTTTATGAAAATTTTATTGCAGTGTTTGTTATTATTACTATTATTTGCATTCTTTATTTTTACTATTATTATTTGCATTCTTTATTATTAGTGAAGTAAAACTTCTGTACAGAGAGTAACAAGTTAGCACTTCAATTGGTTAGGTATTATAAAAGTGATTTGCTAATGGTTACCATCCATGAAACAGTATAGTAAAGAAGTTCACATATGTTTTTCTGTGAGGTAATTTAAATGATCTGAATTTGTAAGAAATACATAAGATCTATTTAAGTACTCCAAAAGAGAATTGAGATAATTTGAAGTTTAATATGGAAGTTTTACTTCATCCGTTTATGTGTAAAGTTTAAATACATATACTTTTTAAAATTCAGTTAAAAAAATATGTTGAATAATTGTGAGTTTTTTTTTAATGATAAATTTATTGCATGAAAAAAATAAATTTTTTAGTATTGTATCTTTGAATTCACAAATGTCACTATAAAATTTAATTATAGGTTAATGATTGTTTAAAAAAACATTTCATTTTCTGGAATAATTTTATTTGTCTAGTAACATTGAGAAAACACTTTTTTTTTATTGATGAATGCCATGAGTTTGAAAACAGGGTTTATAACTACTAAGCATCAGAGGAAATCTATTTTATGATAAAATAAGACATGTATACTCTAATGGATGAATATGATACCAGTGTATTTGTAATATTAACTAAATATTAAAAAATTATTTATTTATAAAAATTATGATATAGAAATATATATTTTACAAAATTATGAATATTTCATACAATTATTCTGTATAAGCTTAATTATCATTTAGAATAGAAAAATTTGATTTATACATATCATAAAGTTAATTTTATGACTTTGTTTTTGATAATTTATTTATAGAATATACAAAATTTTGTTCAAATAATGTGAATTGCCTTCTCTTGTGTTTACAAACTTCCTAAAATCTTTATTAGTAATCAACTGGTTTTTGAGAAATGTCTGTGTTTTTAAATAGAACCCATTTCATAGCAAATGGTGTACTCGTGTAAAAAAGGGAGAGATCAAAGTTTTTATATTAAATTTGTGGAAATTTGAGTAAATTTTCCAAATTATTTTCTCTTTCTTATGCTTCAATGACCTAATATATTAAAATGTTTTAAATATAATCTGCAATAAGTAAAATGAATAATTAATTTTATTGTATTATTGAATAGAAGTATACTTTTTAATTAAAAACAATTTTTTAATGATATTTATTTATGAAAAAAAAACCATAATATGCAATAAATCACTGCCACAAGCCTTTTGGTATGGTTTGTCTTTTTGTAATTGCACTGAGTAACAATATATGAAATAATGTTTAATTTTAACTTCATTTTTAAAATTCAGGACAAATATGTACTTACACATGATATAAAATTAACCTAGGTTATATATCAATGAAACATATAGTGTAGTAGTTTATATTTTAAACTAATGAGAACTTCTTTTAATATTAAAATTTTATGTTATTTATTTCTATAAAAAATTCTTTTGGGAGTAAATTGTTTTTCCCTGAGAAAACAAAATTTCATTCATGAAATATTGCAAAAATGTCTGTATATTGTAAATTTAATGGTTTAAGGTTGTAGGATCTGGTTTTTGTTATAATAGATATTGTTAATTTCATGTACCTGTTAAAATGTATGTAATATATGTGTATTGTTAAGAGAAGTAGTTATATTCTGTGAATTTTGGATTTAGAAAGAGGTTATGAAATATATTTAAATAGTAATATCTTAAAGTTACTGGGAGAAAAGAAATCTATAAAAGAAAATATGGGCTTTCTTTTGGTTAGGTATTAGTATGTTTTTAAGAATTGAATTTTCTAAGATCTAACAGTTGTTAAATATACATTTACAACAAATTGAAGTTTTTTTGAAGAAAAAAAATATATCATACACATATTTATGATCTGTTAGAAGCATTTCCATGTTGGGATTTATACTTTCATACGAAAATAGTTTAGTTTCACTATTGTGTCTATATAATTTACAAATGTTCACTCAGGTCTTGTTCACTGTGATTTGATTGAAGCACTGTAATTGTATATTGGTAATATGCATGCTTAAATTATTGCAATGCACTGTCTTTTTTTTGCACAGCATCTGAGAAAAATTGTGTTTTCAGCTAGTTTCTTCTGTTTTGATGTCACAAAGCTTCTATTAAAGGCTGAAATCACTGCCATTTTTGAACTTTCTCAATATACTTTTCTGTGTATTTTTTTTATACTCTTTTAATAATACTATGAACTTTTTCATTAATTTATGGTTAATGTCACATTTAAGCATGTAAGTTTTCATTGATATCAGTGCTTTTAAATAAAACTATCTGTAACTAAGCTTGGATTTCATTTTTGGTTCTATATTATTAATAAAAATACAAAGCTTTTATTGACTGAATTAGTAGAATTAAGTCTTTTCTATGATAATGATTGTATGTCATGGCAAAAGATGCTTCAAGATTACATTATATATTATTTCATACATTCATTTCTTATATTCAAACAGCTGGATAGACATACTTTCTTTGAGCAGATTTTGCTCAAAATTTGATAGAAATCCACAGTTTTCAGGGTAAAAATTATATTAAAAGAATTTGTTAGTCCATCTGAAAATCTTTCAAGTTATCTTTTTAATCTCTGCTTTTTTATTTGTTTTCCTCTCTTTTATTGTGGACTAACATATAATAATTGTCTCTTTCTTATGCATAAATTATATTTCCTGGGATGAAATAAAACAAAGTTTTAAAATTTTCAAAAGTGTCTTCTCTATTTGGCCACTAAACTGCACAAAAATATATAACTGTGTGTTATCTATGGAAAAAATGGGAAAGGGGAAACAAACTTTTTCAAATGAAAAAAAAAGAAATAAAATCTATGATAGTAAATTTCAAGTTATCATGTGAGAACATTATTATTTTTTTAAGTCATTATTTATCTTAGTTAATTTAAGTCATAAGTAATCTAAACCAGTTTGAAAAGCAATTCTTGTAAAAAGTCAACCTTTTAAAAACGCATCTGCTTTCAAAGAAGCTTGCATAATAATGCAATACTGATAAATGCAAAAAGAAAAAATACATGCAATTAAAAGATATTGATGAATATTGCCATTTATGCTCCATTAATTGCCTACATAATTTTGAGCTTCAATTATTCAAAAAACCCTCACAAAATAACATGTTCTCACATGATAATAATCATTAGATGTATCATCAAAGAGATCGACACTTTATCTCCTTTTACTTCATTAAGGGACAAAATGCCTTACACAATCTGAATTTCACCAATTTTTATTCCATATGGACGTTAAAAATCTTTAAATAATGCTATCATTCATCCTCCAACATCACTACAACTACACTCTATTTTAGAGCTACTTCAAAATAAGACTTCTAGCCTCAATAACTGGTGAGATTTTATCAGTTAATTTCATCACTTTGCAAGTGTAGCTTTTTTAATACGCAAGCTTAATTTTTTTAAAATAAAATTCTTCAATTGAAAAATGTGCATAGTTCACTGAAATTTGTTGAAATGACTGAATTATTGGATTATTACTATTGACATGCAAGATTGACTAGCGGTTGCTGAAAGTGGCAAGTATGAAATAGAAAAGAATAAAAATAAAAATGTTTTATTTTTACGAATTTAAAAAACATATATAATCAGTTCTAATGTAGAGATAACTTTAATCACACATTTCTAAATGGAACTAACCCGAAAATGAAATTTAATAGTCATATATCAATTTTTTTCAAAAATTTTTATTGCGATTCTTCTTTGTAAAAGCATCACAAAAGCATAATTTCCATATTACTTCTAAACAGCCTTTTAAAGAGAGTAATAAAATCAAAGGTACAATAATAACAGCTCCATGAAGTGAAATATTCATTGCAAAAATAATTTTTGACAAAACAGACATGAAAAACTATCTACTGAGTATATCTATAACTCGTATATAAATACAATTCAGAGTGCATCTTATATTATAATAAGTATGGATTAACATTAAGATAAGTAGTAATAATGAGAAAAGTATTATACAGAAAAATATAAAGTAATTAGAAGAGCACTTATCCCAAATTTAGATTGCTTGTTCAAAATCTCAAATAAAAATTCCAGATTATTTTTTAATCACCAATAAATATTAAGTAAAATTAGCTTAAACATTAATTTTTAAATAAACAGCTACTCCCAGATTTAATAAAAGGTTTTTGTTATCTATCTAAAAATTACATTATTTAGCCTTATTTTACTAACCTTACATAAAGTTGAATTTCTGAAAATCTGGTCACTTTATTGTTTAAACAACAACCACAATAATAAAGAAAGCAATATAGTTAGAGAATTTTTAGAAATTTAAAAAAAATATGTGATTAAGTGACTCTAAAATTATAACACTTTTAAAAAAACAGTATATACTGAAAAAAAATCAATAAAAAATATAAAATGTGTTCATTTTCTAATCTATGAATTGCCCAGACTATTATAATATTTAATCTAAACAAACATAGCTTCTGCAATTGGATTTTTCATGATATTTCCACAATAAATAATTCTTTTCAGTAAGTACATTAATAAATTTTTCTTTGGACATAAAATTTCAAGTTTCAACCTTTATAAATTTTTATATTTTATAACAAATTTAACTAATAATATTTCAGGAATTAAAATGTTTTGAATATATATATATTTATTTAATCTAACTTCTTTTCATGCAGAATTAATGAAACATCCAATTTATTGAGTTTCAGTCATTATACAATTTTTGTAAAATAGGATTGTTAATAAAGAAAAATTAAATTTATGTATAATATTTTTTGTCTTAAAAATAATATCTTTGTCAAATTAAATTACTATATAACTGTTTTTAACTTTGATAAACTTTTGATGTCAAAACAATAAATTCTACAAATACAAATGACCATTTCTTCTTAAATCTGTTTGTCCAAGCTATGTATTAAGAAGCAAATAATAGATGAAAAGACTAATATTAAGAATTTTTTTTATTCAACTAGTTACAGTTTTAGAGCTAATAAAATATTGTTTTGTCTACAGCCATTCACTTTCAGGCACCTGCCAATTATTTCTATCCTGAATTATAAAATGGATTTATAATTTAAGGCACTAAAAAAGTATAAAAAATAAGATGAATGGCATGATTACAACAATGAATATAATGTTTTTCATGACTGAGTAAAAAAATTTGTACATTTTATATTTCTTAATTTTATAAAAACATTTTTTTAAAAATAACCAGATGGTGGTGGTGGTATATATGCTGTACAGGGAAAAACAATACTACAGTGCTAAAAATATCACAAACAAAAATGTGATTGTTCTGAAATTTGTCCTTATGTTACATAACTTTATAAACAGTTATAAATCATAGAGCATTAAACATTTCCTTTAAAAAATTACCATTCCAATCACTTCATGCACGTAAAATCAGCCAAATTAGAGTATTTTTTTCCATCAACCAAGATATTACCTCCAAATCTGAATAGCACAACTCTACATTCCAAAACAAGACAAAAGCGAAATCACAACCAATATAAAACAATTCAAAGTATTCATTAGTTTCGTAATTTTTTTTTCATTAACAGCTCCATTATTGTAATTTATATGGTACATCTAGTCCAAAAGATTTCACTTTCAATTGTTCTTTTGAAAAGATGCATCCATCTGACTGTATAACAGCCTCCGATACCGGTGGTGGTATATGACAATCAATAAAAACTGGACGGTTCATAATACTATTCAAAAGTTCATTTTTAATATTGGCCACTTTTTGAAGAAGAGAATTATCTTTTTTGGGTTTGCAAGCCAAAGCTTTTGAAAATAATGTTTGTTTAGTATTTACTCTCGATCTTTTCTTAAGAGCCATATCGTGAAATTCGAATGAATTTGATCTGTTTTGAGATAAATCTGAAGTTGATTTGTCTTCACAGTACCACAGAACTTTATTGCGGAAAAAACATTCTGAACTTTGGTCCTCAGCACTTTTAAGCTGTTTATTAGAGGAGGTAGGGGAAAACGGATGCTTTGCTGATTTAACGCATTCACGAAGATCAATTAAACTGTTTTGTTCATCATCACTCGCAATTTTATCATTATCATCAAAATAATTACTTCTACCAATCGAAATATCATCTTTCATTACAGATACTTCAGATTCAGAATTGATTGTTTTCACACCATTCAAAATATTCTTGGATATTGGGCTGTCAACACTATCATAATTCATTACCTTTTCAATGTGCTTGACTGTGCAATTACTTATTACATGTGAATCAGAATTCGTTGATTTAATGTTTAAGCCTTCTAACAAATCTAGCATACTTGAACCGTCTTTATTTACAGAATCCACAAACTGATCAGATTTATGTAAAGTTGCCAAAACAGGATTTTTTAACTCTGGGCTGACAATAGTCATTAAATCAGACATGCTCATCTCTTCATTCTCACCATTTTTCATAGCTATTCTAGTAGCTGACTTGTTATTCAAAAGAGTATCAAAAGCAAATTGATTATCAGATGAATAATCAAAAAATGAGAATTCTTTATGCATAGAATCATAAGAGCTATAACCACTATCAATTCCCATTACTTTATCTGAAAGATTTTTCTCAATTAAAGATTCTTTTGGAGAATTATTTTCTTTATCACTGTAACTAGAAGAACATGAATCAGTAGACAATGAACCAGATACAAAATCAAATGTTACATCATTTAGCAAATCAGTTGTACCATTAATATCTTTATATCGTACATTTGAGCTCCCTAAATTTAACGGCTTATAATTATTGCTTAATAATGTCGATGTTGGTGCAGATGATTTATTAAAATCAACAGATTTCTGTGCTCCAGCTAAACACAATTCCTTTTTAGCATCTGCAATATATGTATTATGCATATCAGCTTGATTGTAATTATCAATTTTATTATCATTAGAATCCCCAAGATCTATTGATAATAAAAGATCAGACAAGTTAGTTACACATGGTTCCTTTCCTGAAGTTGGTTTATTAGATTTAACAATATTAGTAGATGGCAATAAATCAGCTAAAGAAAAATTTTCAGTTTCTGAAACTTCTGTATAACAATTCTTACTTTGCTTGAAACTACCATCTTTATTATCATTGGAGTTTCCCATGTTTATTGTTGACAAGAGATCAGACAAATCCGAGACACATGGCTCTTTAACTGTTTCAACTTTATTTGCAATTTTCGAATGACGCATATTTTTTGAACTAATACTTCCAACTTTAGAGGCATTACAATCTTCAATATTTATAGATGACAATAAGTCTGACAGATTACCTTCAACTTTTAATGATGAGTTGTTAGATGACAAAGAATCTGCACATTCATTTTTGGCAAAATTGAAATTCAGAAGATCAATTTTACAATCTTGAGAATTTTTTCTTTGTTTACATTGTAAGGCTACATCAATTTCATCTTCACCAGAAATTTCATTCACGATGGATGAAGAAATGTCAGATGAACCATCACTTACCTCAGTGTTTAAAAATATTTTCATTTTATCATCAGATGATTTTTTCTTGATATTAAAATTCTGGGGCCCGGTCCCTACTGCCTGTTTTAATTCGGCAGAATTTAACAAATCGAGTAAACCGAAATCAGTGTCACTATCACTGGTGGATTTTATCTTATCACAAGGACGGTCATCACATGTAGAGGTAGATAAGGATGATTTTGAATGAATTAAAAAATTCTTATCATTTTGCTTGGCATACTCACAAATTAAACTGTTGTTATTTCTGGCATCATTATGATAATGTTGATCAATGAGGAAGAAATCCTGGAAAGCGGACTCACTCGCACGGCCAGGTGATTCATCTCCTATTTCAAGGTTAACTATTCTGGGTGAGGAAACCGCGCACTTCTTAGAACCAACATTTCTGAAGTCAAAGTTGATTTCGGCCATTTAAACTGCTTGATTCTAAACTTTATCATGGGGGGTCGATAATTCCTCGACTTTTTAAAATTTTTTGATGGAATAATAATCGAAAAACAACATTTACTTCAAATAAATACTGGACAGAGATGTTTATAAACATGGCAATCCCTGTTCCAGATTTGAAAATATGTGATGCCAACTCTAAAATGTAATAGAGGTGGGTCGTTCGCGAACGAACGGGTCAAAATGAACGGGTCATCTAAGTGAACGAACTGAGTCGGGTCGCCATTTTCTGGATTAGTCGTTCGTTCGCGAACGACTGTGTGGATCCACACAGTCGTTCGCGAACGAGTGTGTGGATCCACACATTCGGTCGTGAACGAGTGTGTGGACCTGGTTATTCCTGTTTACGAACGAGTGTGTGGATCCACACAGTCGTTCGCGAACGAGTGTGTGGACCTGGTTATTCCTGTTTACGAACGACAGTGGGGAACTTGCTAATTTCATGCCTGAACCTCCTAGAGATAAGATGTTGGTGGTTATGTCCGCAAAAGAATGGGAAAACAGGGGGAGGGGAGAGGAGGCAGATGTTTCAATGTCGCTTAGCAAAAGACTAGTAGTTGACCTTGGGTGATTACACGGCGTTTATCTTTTTTATCACAACAAATTTTGGACACTCGTTTAGTAAAAAGGAAGTATTTTATGGGAGGTAGCGATAACATTTTTCAATTCCTGGAATCAGAAAGTGTGGGAATTTTCTTCTTCTGGTGGATGGAGATGGAGGAGGGCATTGCCGTTTATTTATATTCGAGATTTCAGGAAGTTTTAATTGTAAAAGATTTTTATTGAAAAAATGTTGGAGTATATTACGACTTTTCTGTTATGATACCAAATTTTACCTTTTAATACTACTAATTAAAAAAACATTTCAGAAATACTTTATAATACAATATAGTCTTAAAATGAATCGATTCGATTATTTTATTTGTCTTTTTGTATTTTGCGTGCTCTTTTATTCGTAAATTTAAGATAATATAAAAAAAATATATAAAATAAATTTTATTTAAGTCACGTGCACTGCTGTCATGATAAATTATTTACTTATTTTTTAAAAGTTTATATATATATAATTTTTTTTCAAAGTAAATAAATAAATAAATATGTCACATCTATTATTGTATCATTGAATCCAATTATCTTTCAGCTGTAAAAATAGTTATAAATGAAAAAAAAAGAAAGAAAGGTGCTCATTCTCATTTGTTTAAAATTGCTTTTATGTTATTATTTATTTGCTTAAATATTCTTGTTTTGTTAAATTTTGAAACACTGCAATATACTATCTCGCTCTGGTTTTAAGAAAAAATTTATATTATATATATATATGTATATATATATATATACATATATATATATATTGCAATTGACAAAAAAATTTGAACTCAAGATTTTAATGAATCTCCACGTTTCATTCTTCCTTCAATTAGAAAACACATTTTCAGAAAATGTCTATGTTTGACAAAAATAATGCAAAAGCCTTTTGAGCTAGATGGATGAAATTTGGTATAAGATCTTAGCACCAAACTTACATTTCAATCAAATTTTCTGTAACATCAGTGTAGAAGAAATCTGTCTATCTGACTGTTTTAAACGTCAGTTAGTATGGGAACTACAGAACGATAAAAGCTGGATAGTTAAAGTTTGGGTACACATACCTAGTGTATATTTTATAAACATCTTTCAAATTTTCTGCCAAACTCGTCATAGAGTTTACGGCATGCCAGTCTGCACTTTCAGAAAGTTGACTTAATTTTTTTAGTATTAATAGTTTATATATATGCAAATATATATATTCATTTCTACGCTTTTGTCAAATCAAAATAGGCATAATTTTACAATAGTCTGTGTATTGTGAATACAAAAATAAATTTTAAAATTTAATAAATAATTTTTAAGAATTATTTTAGCAAAAACTATGCATTTTTATAAAACTGAAAAAATACTTTAATTAGAAAATACCCAGTTTACATATGCATACTTATACAAAGGTGCTTGTCCAAAAATTGAGTTCAAAGTGAATCCTGTCCTTAATTCAATTCATACGACTATTGGCATATATTCCAGGAAGTAAAAATAACTTAAAAGAGGAATAAATTGAAAAGATTCAAACGAAATCGTGCATATTTCAATGCATCATATCATAACATAATTTCTCGAACGGTAAATCTACCCATGCTCGTGATAGTTAAATAATATTTTTATTCGTTTTAATTGTTTCATTGAATTAGTCACTTTTTTATTTTAAAAAATATATCACATTTCCTATTTATTACATTTTATATAATCATGTGCTCTAAGTTACATTTTTCTAGGTTTTATTTGCTGGAATAATTAACTTATTTTTTAAAAATTGGAGCTTTGTAAATGCAATGGTAATACATTATTAAAAGCTGATTTTTTCGAGATGCTCGTGTAGATAATAAAATTTTTATTTTTCGACTATGGATTTTTGTTGACCCTAAGTACCTCATCTCAAAAACAACATCAGGTTCTGACATGATAAAAATATTACTAATGTTACTTAAAAATTATTGAATAATATTATAAATAATGATATAATATCTCAAAAGTTAAAATAGTGCCAGTGGTTACTGAGCTTTATTTTTTATGGAATTATCTAAACGTAATAATAAAGCTACGTACTGACAAAATTTCATATTAAAATAATTACGTAAATAAAATAAATAAATAAAAGGAAAAATTTCATAATAAAATAAAAAGTAAAATTGGACCTAAAAAAACGTTTTTAAAAAGCATTACAGACACCATTAAATAACACTGTAATCTCAGGCAGTAAAATAACTAATGTTTAAAATTACAAAACCTAGACAGTCATCCCGTCCTGCGAAAGGGGAATAGAATCATAAGAGTGTAAGCATTCCCCCCTTTTCTGTTTTATGTAAAACATATTTCTCAGAAAGAACAATCTATTTAGCAAAACAACAACACATGCGTCGAGAAGTAAACACAATAATCACAATACAACCGGAAATTTCCGGATTGGGAAGTGACGTAATGAGTCAGCACAGAAGCAACAAAGTCGTTCGTTCTCGAACGAAAGAGCCTAGTTTAATCGTTCGCGAACGAAAGAGTCTAGTTTAATCGTTCGCGAACGAAAGAGTCCAGTTCATTCGTTCGCGAACGAAAGAGTTGATTCTTTCGTTCGATGAGTCTGAAGAGGTCGTTCGCGAACGACCTGAAACGAACGGGTCAAATTGGTGAACGAACGATTTTGAGTCGAATCTTTGAAATGAACGAGATTTCCCATCACTAAAATGTAATGTTGTGCAGGTGTATTCGAAAAATTCGAAGGATTCAATTTATTACTATGATGAATGAATGGGTAAAAATAATATGACTTCAAAATTCATAAACGTGCTGCACTTTTGAGTAAAATTGTTTCATTTAATTTTCTTTCTCATTTAGAGGAAAGTTATTAAAACAGGTTACTAATCCATTTGAAAGCGCAGTATTGATACATTTTTGCAGAATTAATAATCCATTTGAAAGCGAAGTTTTATACAGTTTTTTATTAACAATCACCACTGGTTGCTTGCAGCAGAGATTAATAAAATTCTGCCACTTCTTCCTAATAGCACAAAGTACCTTACGATATTATCTGGTTTTTAGAATATAAAACAACATCATGCAGATATCGAAAAATATTTTGTGTAAATAAGGCCTATCTCAGGCTTCAAATTTAAGTCTTGTTGAATATTAACTCTATTTTGATAGCAAAAATGATTCAGAACAATTCTCGGTGATTCTTTATTTAAGGTTTTCAAGATAATAATTAACTCAAAACTTTTGTCGATATATGGATAGGATTGAGCGTGCAGACCGAAGACCAAACTCGCTACATTAGAATTTGTAGCCAACTAACATAGCCGCTAGACATAAGTAATACTTCAGTTCGATGGATGTTACCTGGTTTATGAAATTACCGCCACATACTCTCCCACTAGTGAGCCGGTGATGAAAAGAACAATTTAATTGCGCCAAACTTATGGCGAGTGTGTGTGAGAGAGTTAGTTATGATGTTGGCTGTTACTTCTAATGCACCTGACAGCTTTTGCTGTCGGTAGAGGGCGCCACAAAAGCTGCTTGAAGGTTGCTTATTCTAGGCCGTGGATCATCATTGGGGATGAATGGTTAGATTGTCCAAGGACTAAACTCGCAACTTTTTGGTTTGTAGCAGAGTAACATAGCCACTAGATAAAAGTAGTCATTCTTGTGCTTAGGATGTTATTTGGTTTATGAAGCTTTCATAAGCCAACTATCGTTGAATTTCTTGTGTCTTAGATTCAGAACAGCGTTCGATTATTTTTGTTTTGAGATCTGAATATGGAACCCTTGGAATCTGATTGAATTATTACATCCTACATAACCAGGGCAATTTCGGGAAGTAAGTCACGACGTAATTGAATTTCATTTTGCTTCCAGTATTGGCTTTCGGAGAAGACAATACGAAAGGGGAGTCGAGCATCTGAAACCAAAATGAAGGATCCGCTTTTATGAATTTCGGTATTAATACCACTGCTGTTTCTGCTGCCATCATGTTGACAGGAAAAAGATTTAAAGAAATATATTTGAATTAAACTTCTGGGTGTATTCATTCGATTTGTGGAACTTTTGTAAAGCGAGGGAAGCGACACTAGTAATCTATTCTAAAAGTGCATCATTTTTCATAAGAGATGCACCAAAAGTGCTGAATGATTTTTTTTTCTCTTTCTCCTGTTCTTCATGGAAGATCAACTGACCTGAGGTATGAACAAATTACCGCTCTTCAAGTCAAATTTTATTGCTTTCGTGTTTTTTTTTTTTTGTATGGCTACAAAAGTCAGATGGTTTCTAGGAATGTATGGGTTGCGTTTTAACCCCGATCACTGATAATATTGCTTTGTAAATTGTAACACAGTATAAAAATAAAAAAAAAGTTTTCGCTGAATTTTTACTAGATACCGGGTGGCCAGAAATAAAACACCCCTACTCTGACCTCCCTGGATATCGAACTACTCAGTGTAAAGGATTGAAAATTTGTGGACATACTATTCAAAAAATGGGGAAACGGATTTCACGAAAAAAAAAATTTAGTTCCAGAAATCACCGATAGGTGGCGCTGTACCACTGGACGTATGCTGAAAAGACACAAAAACACGTTTTAAACACATTTTATTTGAAAGTACCAAGCATACATGAAACAAGGACGTTATCGATGCAGGGAATGCTGCTCAATATGGTTCCCTTCCTGAAGATGTAAAATGTGAAGTCTGTGGACAGCTTGTTCAACTGCGGATCGTAACTGGTCATCTGAGATGCTTCTCACATGCAGACTGATACTCTCTTTCAAATCTGCCAAGGTTATCAGACGTTCTCGATAAACAAGGTTTTTTAAGTGTCCCCAAAGCCAAAAATCACACGGATTAAGATCCGGTGAACGAGATGGCCAAGTTGTCGGAAACGCGCGACTGATTATTCTGTCAGTGGTGAAATGTTGGCGAAGAAACTGTTGCACAGGGAGTCCAATGTGTGGAGGTGCTCCATCTTGCATAAAAGTAATGGTGTCAAGGCATTGGCGCTGCTGCAAATGGGGTACAACAAATGTTTCGAGCATCCTTTTGTACCTGTTGGCCGTCACGGTACATGTCTCAAGGCCATTGGAAGTAACCTCTTCGAAAAAGAACGGTCCAAGGATGAATGTGGCTGTGAATCCACACCAGACTGTAACTTTCGGTGAGTGGAGTGGAATCTCTTGGAAGGTACGGGGGTTTGTCGTGTCCCATATGCGACAGTTATGGGTGTTCACTGTTCCACTGAGGTGGAAATGGGCCTCATCGTTCCACAGAATCTGCCACGGCCACGATGCATCCACTTCAACTCTAGCAAGAAATGTCAATGCAAAGGTCAGTCGCATCTCCCTGTCTGTGGCCAGCAATTGTTGATTAGGGCGGATTTTGTACGGGAAACAATGCACCATTTTTCTGAGTACGTTCCACACTGTGCTATAGGGAACACCCAAGTGTCGTGACACTGCACGTGCACTACTGCAGCCTAAAACATTATCCATTGACTGTTCAACAATACCGGTGGCAACATCTTCAACGACATCTGAACGAACCGGTTTGCGTCCTCGACCAGGCTGAACTCCAAGATGTCCAGTTTCCTCGAATCGAGCGATCATTCTCCTGAGAGCTTGTGGAAGCAATGGTCCCTTACGCAAATCCTTAAGTCGGCGAAACTCTCGAAGTGCTGCTGGAGCATTTCCTTTATTCTCGTAAAACAACTTCACAAGCAAAGCGCGTTCTGGCAGCGTGACAGCCATCACTAATAAGAATGACATTCCCCACCTTTTAACATGGCTTCTAACCATGCTTTATGCAAATTTTTCTGGTTACAGTATGAAATTGCAGTTACAACGGGAGTTCTAGCTTCTTTACTATTTTTATTTTCCATAAGGGGCAGAAAAATTAAAAAGGAAGCATGGAAGCATTCCATTCCGCATAAACATTTTAATTTTTATTATTATTTGTGTCTTTTGATCATAGTTCCAGTTGTGCAGCGCCACCTATCGGTGATTTCAGGAACTAATTTTTTTT